>LJJS01001707.1:56909-83643 GCA_001447215.1 Diaporthe aspalathi
TGTTTCTCCAGAAGAGGGGGTGGATCAAGGAGCTGATTGACACTGGCTGTAAGTACTACTGGACCGCCTATCCCCTTTCATCTTTTACATCCAGGCAATTTTGAGTTTTCGCGCGATACTTTCAAACGGCCATTATCGACACACAATACGCGAGCAGCGAGCAAAGTCGTACGTACGGTACAGCCCGGGGCACAGCAGGTCGCACTGGCTGGGCAACCAGACCCCCCCGGACGAGCTCATCCTCTTCACGCAGTCGGTGCTCGCACCCGCCGAGGGGCCCGCTCCAGGAACGACTGCAACCACATGTCTCACAGCGGCTTCCGCAACGGGGGCCGCCCGCAGCGCCGGAGCATCGAGGCGCGCTTCGTCGTTCCTCGAGCCCGGCCCGCCAGGGACCCGTCCAACCGGCGGCCGCCCGATGTGAGGGCCATGCCCGGCGCCAGGCGCATCAGGGCGCCGGCGCCGCCTTCCAAGGAAGGTAGACGGGTCAGGATCGGGGCGTTCGTGGCTAAGAGAGGTGGAGCTGGAGACTGCACCGGTTGGGGTTGAAGCGAGTTGATACGCTTGAACGTGCCTGGTTTGCTGGACCTTTATGTGGGAGCTAGTTAGTGTAGAGTATAGAACTCCTAGGAGTGAAACTCACCTGGACTTCATTAGATAAGGCTAGTTAAGGCCAGCTTTAGGCTGCACTTAGGAGAGACAGCCTAGATCCCTAAATGGAGCTGTTGCTTGACTTGGTAAGGTGCATCACATATAACCCCATACACCTTCATGAACATCTCAATTGTGAAAACCGACCTGCCAATATATTTGGATACAGAGATTGCTTGGGACAACCAGCGGCGTGATGTGTTGGCGAAAGAAAAGCGAAAACAAAATGAAGACTGCAATTACTTCTCTGAGATAACTAATAACAACTTGAAGAGGTGATATTGGTCGTATTTAAACCAAAGTAAGATCCTTCATCTCTGTAAGCTCCCTTGTATAGCGATGCGTTGTATACCCAACTCGCCTCATCCTCTCGTTACTGACGGGAGCAACGATGAGGGAGACATCGTAATCCAAATCGTTCGGGTGTGGCGGAGCCACTCGTGCAAGACCCAGTGCATATAGCTCCATGCCTCTGATCCTTCCAACTGCTGCGCCGTCGCGTACATCGATAGCATCGAAGGAGACCCGCATCGTTTCTTCGTCCCCATCAGCACAGTGAACGATCACTTCATCCTCGGAGACCCCAGACAACTCAGCATTAGATGGGTTGAGAGGCGTCAGCGGGCCTGATAACTTGATCCAGGCGTCCTTTACTCTCCCAAACGGATTGGCACCGTCAAGTACGACGTGAGAGTCTTTTATGACCGCCATGGGTGTCCATGGACGTTTCAGGCCGTGCCACGAGAAGCCATCGACGGCGGCCCAGGACCACGACGGGCCCCGATACTCTGCACCCGTCAAGCCCGACGACGGCGCTGATCTTGGTGAAGACCAACACAATCCCTCGAGGATCGAGCCCTTCCACAAACCAGCCACATAATCATCGTCTAGTAGTTGTTGGTGTATCTCTGCGATGGCAGACAGCGCAGGTAGTTTGTCGGCTGGGTAGGTGAGTTTACGCGCGCCATATCTGTGAAGCAGAGCCATCCACCGGGAGAGCGTGTCCGTCGTGTTGGGCGGTGGTCCTTCTCCAGGCGTGGACGTCACACCCGCTTCCTTTCCGATATGAGTGGATCGATAAGGTAGGGTTAGGCCGTCCTCGCCGAGGGTCCCCTGCAGACATTCGAAATAGATCTGTGATGTGGTGAAGTGGAGTATTCGACGCGACAGCATGCGTTCTTGGAAGCGCCAGGCTCTATCTGTAAGCGGCTCATCGAACATTTCCACATGAAAACTCTTGAAATACTCCTTGTTGAGAGGCAGGGTTGACATGACAACTTTTCCAGTGATGTTTCGTGCGGTGAAGGGCAGGTGGAACGTCTTTCGTGGAGTACGTGGAAACAACAAGCCTCCTTCACTATCGTCGACACCAGTGGCGGAGATAGTGAGATAGGCATTGGCGTAAACTCTGCCCATCAGCCGAGACTCCCTGTCCCAGTCAGCAGCGTCATCTTGGCAAATGCAAAGGCCGTCGACCCAGAGATATCTGACTCTCAATCTCCGCGCCAGCTCGATCGCGTGTCGGATCGTCTTGGGCAGGATCATCGCATCAAAGCCGTTGTTTCCCCTTTGTGCCAAGTTGGCCTTGGTCGTGACGTAGCTTTTCTTGCCAACGCCCCAGCAGTAGCTCAGAGCAATGTAGCTGTCCTGAGTCTCACCAGAGGTCTCCCTGAGCCTCACAACATCTTGTAGCCCGGCGATATCAACATCGATCACCCGTGTCGGCATCTCTTTGCCCCGATGTTCACAGTCAGAATGCTCATTGCAAGACGCGATCCAGCGATCTACCTGTTTGAGCGCTCCTTCATTGGGTGTTTCCTCGACAACCCTGCCGTTGAAGACGGCCGCAAGTGGGTCATCTAGAGTAAATCAGTGTCAACTGGTTGATGTCAAGTACAGGAGGGACAGGGAACCTTCACCTTCTTCGGCACAGAATGCGACTGCCGCAACTACCACGACCCACTGGCCTGGTTGCCACGTACTGTTCGTGAGGACCCATACACCATCCGAGCCGTCCGGCCTTTTGATGAGCCAAAGGTCGAATTGCGGTTGGACATTATCGTAATATCTCCGCGGCTGACCCAATGTCTCGAGCTCTGACAGAAGGCCGTCTACCTGATGCTCAACCAGCCCACAAAGGCCGCAGCCTTGATCAGCTGCATGTCGAAGAGCTTCAAGGGTCCCGTGATGCTTGGTGCCCAGTGGCTCTTCCGGTTTGACAGTGGGTTTGCGATGGAGGTACTGGAAATAGTTGTGCCCGGAGGGGATCCGGTCGTATAGCTCCTCGGGAAACGGGGGGATGTCATCCCAAGCAATGGATCGACATATACCACAGAGCGTATCCATTCTTACACCGGTCGAACCGATTGGACTTTGAATTTTGAAAACTGGAAGCCCAACGTCGTGATAAGCTGATGCGGACAATCTCAGCTTCGCTGACTCCCCCTCTGACCCCCACCCATGCTGCCAAGACACCTGCAGAACGCATTCCAATTCAATTCTATTGGGACATTCAAAGGGCCTGTGGAGACGGCGGTCAGTCAGCTGGAAGCCAGTGTCTACTTAAGCACCTTTCAAGTGGTCAGGTTGCATTGGCTCTACCTGAGGCTGCTAGCAATTCACCTACCTATTGGAATCTCTTACTGCAACGAATAATGTATGGCGATTCAAGCCGAGTATTGAAGTACTTTGGCACTATCTCTCCAGCGCAAAGAAAACAACATGGGGAAAAAAGCAGGCTTCAGAATGGTTGGGGTGGTCCTGTAGAAGCAGGCTCGAACGCACGCTGTGGGGGCTCATCTACCCGCACCCACCGTCTCAATTCCTCGATTGCGCTACCCGTGTCGCGATGCCCCATCATCGGTCGCGCAGCCCTGCATCGAGGTACATTCTTTAATGACGAAGAAACACTCACAACGGCCACGGCCTGAATAATCATATAGCAGAGATGCGGAAGGCCGAGACCGCCTCGGTATGTCTTTGCAGGCCGAGTCTCTCCGGCCCGCTCAGACCTCCGGAATATATCAAGCTCGAGTACTACATTTTAAACAGGAGAGGCTGTATACATCATAATAAACAACAGAAACTCATCATAATACTCGTTCCCAAGAATAAGCAGCCGCAAGCAATTGCCTGGTTGTTGGTCGCAGCAAGTATGCTTTCAACAGCGCCCACCGTCTTCGTCACTGGCGCCACCGGCGAAATTGGCTCTAAACTTGTGTCCCTCCTACGGTCTAGTAGTACGCCTACTCGGGTCTTATGCCGTCGCCAAGATCAGGCAGATAGATTCAATCAACAGCCCGGCGTGGAAGCCGCGCTCGGCAACCTCAACGAGCCCGTCGAGGCGTTGGCGGCCCTCATGTCTGGCTGCAAGACCTTGTTCCTGTTGACGCCCCCGGCACCCAACCAGCTGGACATGGAAACCAATGCTGTCAACGCCGCCATCTCCAGCGGTACCGTCGAGTTCGTCATCAAGATCGCGGCCTCTGACCAGCGGGCCGAGACGGACGTGCCGTGGGCGAAGGCGCACTTCTTCGCCGAGGAGCACATGCGTGAGGCCTGTGGAGGGGCGGGCATCAGGTGGGCATCGCTGAGGCCCAGCGGCTTCATGTCCAACATCTTGAACGCGACACCGGCGATAAAAAGGGGCTTCTTGCCACAGACGAGCGGGGATGGCCGTGCTGCCTGGGTGTAAGTCCCTGCTTTACCTCGAGGGATATGTGTTTGTCTCCGTGCCTGGAGACTGGTATACTGAGTGTGTGGAAACGCGAACACAGAGACACCGCCGATGTGGCCGCCGTCGCCCACCGCGTCATCCTCGACGGCCCGGCCAAGCACGCCGATAAGGTATACATCCTGACTGGCCCACAGCGCCTCAACATGTCGGAATTCGCGGCGAGTCTCTCGCGGAGCATCGGCCACCGCGTGCGCTACCTTCACCTCCCGGCGCCCGTCTTCAAGCGCGTGGTGAAGCTGGGTGGCGCGGATGACTTCATGGCGAACGGGCTTATGGCTCAGTTTGTGGAGATTGTGCGCGCAGATGATGACGTGGATGTGAGCCACGATATCCAGAAGATCCTGGGCAGGCCGGCCACGAGTGTGGAGCAATGGTGTGTGAGGAACAGCGACAAGCTTGGGGGATATGATGTTGTGCCGTACATGGCTTCTGGCCTTATGGCAAGTGTGGCTGTTTTGGGTTATTACAAGTGGCGGCAAGAGTCATTGTGATGGCTTCAACATTGTCTAGCCGGTAAAACTTGGAGCGCACAGTTATGTGTAGTCATGGGCCTGATACAGTTACCAATGTAGAAATTCTGCTGTCCTCTTAGCCTGTGCTTGCAGGCTTTGTGAGCTTTGAATTTCCTCGAAACATCACACTACCTAAGCAGGCGGTCTTGACCATGATCCTGGGAAATCTCGAGTGGCTTTCAGCGATTGCGTGTGTGAGTGAGCTTGAACATGAATGATTCGGACGGCTACTTCGGCTGTGCGTTTGATTTCCTCCATATGCAAGAAGTACCTGGGCGAAGTATCACTATCTGATGAGCGAGTGAATAAGCTGTGTTCCGCAGTGGCCCGCTGCGGCTTGAGCTTTGAGGCCAGAAGTGTCATCGCCAAGCTAGTGGGTTCCGCTGTACCCTTCCATTACACCAAAAGCTAGCATGAGGGAGGTCAGCTGTTGCTTTTACATTAAGGGTGTTGTTGAATATCCGTGGTCCACTCTACAGATCTTTTCTAGCCACACCCTATATCTATCGCCACGAAGAGCCAAGCAGTACGTAGTAAATGAATAGTTGGTTTGGCGTCACTGAGAAAGCATCTTTGTTTTGGTTGTCCTTACAATAAATAAATGAGATATTCGCCCGTGCGAAAAACCGGAGGGTACACCAGAGAATCCTGAAATCATTCGCGTTGCAGCCATAGCCACCCAGAAAGTGTCATCCAGGGTAATTAACTATACATGCAAGTAGCATATTTACAACTCACACCAAATTTACACAGCTAAGGATTAATTACACCTCAGTATCAGGAAAGCATGTAGGAGCTACCAAGGTCTTGTGGGTATTTGTACTGTGGGTTGATGGGAGTGGGTTGGTAAATACGAAGGTAGGCCGCCCGAGCTCGTATTTGGTTTCCTGCAGTATGTACATATTTATTTACCGGTGTAACAGCAATCCGTGCCTAAGCATCGTTTTTCTTTTGAACCTAATGCTACCAGCAAGGGGTGTATTTCTTGACGCTGGGCCTTTGAGCGTTTACGACTTATTGAAGGGACCGTCTGCAGTACCTTCCCTTCGTTTCCCCATGCCTTCGAACAGTAGGATATTCGTGTCAAGAATGCAACCACGTGGTGCTATCCAGCTCTGCAGGTTTGAATGACTCACTTTCGTGGTTACAGCTGAATATGCGGCCATGTCGCCCCATTTGACGCCATGTCAATACTCATTTACTACCAGTGATGTGTTTAAAAAGGCAGGCCCACATAAAGACATGTGCTGCCAAAAAAAATGCCAAGATATCAGAATCCTCTCCAGATCCAACTGATATGATGGCTACATGTGACGAGAAAGCCCCCTTCCCCTGACAAGTGGCGCATTTGATTTGAGCAGTCCCGACCATAACTGGGTTGTTTCCTAGTCCAGTTCATTGCCTGTCGAAACGGTGGCTGTGGTTTTCTTCAAGCTGAGAATTTCGTTCAAGAAAGGCGCAACATGTGACAACTTCGCCCCTTTTTCCAGCTCCAGATGACTTGTCTGCGAACGAAGCCAGTTTGCTTGCGCGGGCATGGGAGAGCCTGCTTTCTCTCGACCTGGTGGGAAATTGTCCTGAACGACAGCCATCGTTTCAATGCTAGTCGAGCCAGTAGCCATTGGCCGTGGGCAACTCTGACATGAACTGCGCCTCCACAATCTGTTGTTTCATCCAGGGAGCCTCTTTGTGCAGCAGGAGGACAAACACTTCACGATGCTGTTTTTAGAACCTCCGTGGACCCTGTGGCTGCCCAATTGGAACGGGCCTCCGTATGACAGGCTGCCCGGCCTCGAACAAGTTAGTTCCTCATACGACACCCAGGTAGATGGATTCAGCTTCCGAGTATAAGACGGAGGTACTATCCGCATGAATAGATGATATTGGGAAACTGCAGCTCACAAGGAAAGAAAAAAGCCCATCTCATTCTCAATCTCCTTACTATACACCTCGGTACCCAGAGCACCAGCTCCTAAAGCCATATCATCTCTCTCTCTCTCTCTCTTCTTCTTCCATCTCTCTCTTCTTCTTCCATTCCCTCCTCCTCCTCCTCTCTCTCTCCTCCTCCTCTCTCTCTTCTTCGTCTATCTCTCTCTTCTTCTCTCTCTCTTCTCCGCAGCTCGAGTCACGACCATACAAGGCCGGCCCTCATTACTTATCCCTTCTGCAGTGCAGTTGTTGGAACATTGTCATTGACTGCCCACTGGAGGGGACATCAGCCAAAGAAGAGCGCATATATTCCACGAGCGATGCCTGGCAGGATTAGCCCGAGCCTTGACTCAGCCCCCGCGGCACACAAGACCCTCGTGTTTGGCTGCGACGGAACCTGCCAGAAGGGCACCGCGACGGGCCAGAAAAAGAGCAACGTGTTCAAGCTCCTGGAAATGTTCAAAGCGGTCGTGCCATCTCCGTCGCCGCCGGGAGGCAAGGACAAGGCCATCTACTTCAACGGGCCCGCCGCGCAATTGCAGGCCGAATCGACAGTTGAACAGGTTGGAGCGATGCCCAGAGCTGCCCTTGGTTCAGGTGAGACTGGCTCCCGCCCTTCCCCAGTTGCCCAAGAACTACAAGTGTGTATATATATCCGCACCGAAGTCATTGTGGCTCAGCCTAGTCTCTCAGTACCGAAATTGCTCGAGTGGAAAGTTCCATCCTGATCAATGGAGTGAATTGGGGGACTCATACAAGAAGTCTTCCTCGCTGAGAAGGTCGAACCTTTGCTGATAAAGTCCACGAGCAGACGTTCGCAAGCTCGTCAATGGATGGCTACAAGGAACTTTGCCAGAACTATGAAGAAGGCGATCAAATTATTCTCGTCGGGTTCTCCAGGGGCGCTTTCGTTGCCAGGTGCATACACAGCTTCATGGCCTGGCTGGGAGGCTTGCTTGAGCCCGGGACTCTGGAGTCCCTCAAGTATTTATTCGGCGAATGGGAAGGATCCCGCGGCAAGAAGCTGGGTGAAGGGAGGATAAGGGAACTGGGACTGCAACCCATCACGGCCGGGGTCAAACTCATGGCTCTGTTCGACACCGTCAACTCAGTTCGAGATAGAGCTCTGCAGGAGATTTTCAACTTCGTGGACTCGACCGTAGCCGCCGGTGTCGACCACATCAGCCACGCAATTGCAATACACGAACGCCGGCATGCTTTTTACGCCATTCCCATCACAAAGTGTGATGGAGACACTACCGCCATCAATATGTACTTCCCGGGTGTGCACTCAGATGTGGGCGGCGGCGATGACGAGAGAGCAGGGCTCGACCGCCTGGCTCTCGCCTGGATGATGAGCGAGATCAAGAAGCGGACCGGCATCGTCCTCGACACACAGCACATTGCGGAACTGAATAACCCGGAGCCTCTGAGATGGGACTTTCAGTTCAAGGACTCTTTGCCGGCATTCTGGTCCGCTTTGCCTGGGCGGCCAGCCGGCCGCATCCCGGGTTTCCACCAGCTGGACGGGAGAAAATTATCCAAGGGGAAGCTTGATCGCGGAAGTGGCGTTCAGCATATGCTTCACTTCTCCGTCCGCCTCCTGATGGACTGGGAAGGGCTGTCTGACATGCAATGGCCGTCGGGAGACTACACCGTGTCGGGGCTGGAGAGCAGTGTGAACACAATCAAGGACGTCTACGCATCCTACGATTTCAGCGGAGTCGGCGAGCGAGTGTTCGAAGCGGTAGACGATAGTGGGACCAAGGTGAAGTTCGGCGTGGCGGAAGGTCCTCTTGACCGGTATGAGATGACTTGCTTGAGGCGGGTGTACGAGGGCATCGAGGCAGAGGCAGGTCAGCACGGCCAGGCAGCGACCATGCAAGAGGCCCTGGAACATTTGGATTATCTTGTGTAGAAGCGCTTTATTGTCTGCGCCGCCTTTCGGTCAGCCCTTGACAAGACGTGGCGGCAGCTTGGAAAGTGTCTCGTGGCGACCGAGAGGGCTGTACATGGGTGTCCCGGTGGATTGGGCTCCGCACTTGACCTAGTCGGCCTGGTATACTGCTGGCTGGTGGCTTGGTAATTTATCAAATAATAATAGAGGTAGTAAGCAACTTTCGCTCTGTCCTGTACACAGCGATTGGTCTCGTCTCTGGCCCAGCGAACCTGAGCACCAAACTGCGCGATGATTCCCCCGGGGGGGGGGGTCCAATTTCCGTTGCCCGAGACAGAAATAGGGGCGGGCAACTGGGCCTTCTGTATGCACACTACTAGCATAAATATATATACCAGAACTAATTGCCTAGTTAGAAGGATAGCCAGTGTGCGGCCTAATTTTTGGCTTGAACATAGGGCCCGATCTCCGCCAGCTCAGCGCCTTCTCCAGCTCCTCAACATCGGTGGCTCGTTCGTCGCCAAACACAACGTGCTCCTTCTTTTCCTTTTGTCGAGGAGGCGGCAGCGGTGCATCTCGAATTGCCCTTTCAAAGCCATACTCGTCGGACAAATCATCGTTGCTGTCGATAGTGTTGTCACCCACTTTCCTGAAGTAGATGTGCTCTGCGGTATAATTGATGAAGCATTCCTTACTCAATGATTAGCCCCAGGCGGAAAAGTCAGTAGGGGCTGTGTTGAACCTACAAGCAATACATCTTCATAGTACGAGAGGACTTGAAACTTTTGCAAAACGAGCGCCGGGTAGAAAGGGTCTTCCCATAGCTCATCCAGGTCCATGCAGGCACCCTTGCAGGCGCCATATCTCATGATCAACTGTTCTCGAGTCACTGTAGAGGTAAAATCGGGAAGCGCGAAGTGGGGGATGGGATTATCTCCCCTAAGCACTGATCTCCACGCGGGGTTGTAACATGTAGAGGCCGCGGTGTACCTCCAATCAACCAGCCTGCATGTCTTGAGGCCGGGCAGATAGCTGAGGACGCGGGCAAAGGGCATTGATCGGTACCAGTTGTCGCGATTTGTCTGTCGGCCGACTACACGGGTTATGTGTTGGACGTGTTCTCTGGCGTGACTAGGCAACGAAAGAAGTATGTGGGCAGGGGCGGGCGCTTCCCAGTCATAATATCCGCTCGGGTACTGGTAGTCTCCCACATCAATCGTGGTACAGGACCAGTAAAGAGGTGTGGCTTCACGGGACACGGCGTGGCATGTGAGCAAGAGCCGGTGGTGCTGCGACGGCAGCAGCATCCACTTGAGTTCGGGGAAGGGCAAGATGTCCTTCACATCCGGCAACTTGTAATTGCGGGGACGGGGCCTCTTGAGCACGGCCGTGGAGCCCTCGAAAGCCGCCTCGTAGATCTGGAGACGTAGCTCGGCCGGGAGCATCGCGAACAGGGGCGAGCTGAGGTGCCCATCCAAGACCCTGTGCTGGTCACCACGCCGCGTAGTGTTATCAGTGTCGCTCAGCTTTTTGTGTTTCATGGCTTCGGTCAACCCGCTGCCAGACGGCGACTTCAAGTCTGCCATGATAGATGAGGACCAAGCGAGCGATTGAGTGTTCAGACGAGCTTGGAGAAAAGAAATGGACAGTATATTTTAACAGATAGGTGTGGATGTGGGAACAACTTCATGAGACAGACAGACTAACAAGTGCGCTGCGTAGTACTCGTCTTAAGAAGACCCTACTCTTTGTGCCTTGCTCCTTTTTATTCCAGGCAAGGCAGCCCGCCCTTCCCAGCGGCGGCATCAAAGTTCGGCAGTTTGGTGGCTACGCTACAGCACGTCGTTTGTGTCGCAGGCTTAGACGACCGCCAGTCGAGTTCTTTGAAGAGAGTCCACCACATGAGAGAGGCATTGTTCTCTGCGTGTCTTCGGCCTTGACTCCATGGGGTGGACTTTGGTTGTTGAAAGAAAGAAGAGACGGGTCAATTGGGTGTCTTGGGTCCGCGCTTGAAGATACACTCGGCACATGACAGACGGGAAGCACACACGGCAGCCAGTTCCTGACGGGTGAGCTCGTCACGAGGGCAAGACGGATGCGGACACTCCACCCGATCGACCAAGGCCGTCGGTTCACAACGGAGCACAGGCGGTTCAACATGCCATCGCCCCAGAGACAAGGGATGCGGCCGACTTCTCCACCAACTTTCTGGACACGCAGGATCCACGACAGAAAACGGAGCCAGGAGCCAGGAGGGACCTTGGCTTCACCATTGGGCAGTTACTGGCACACGCGCAGCTTGGTCAATGTGGTCTGTCGAGGTGTGGCGGCCCCCAAAGGTCAGGGCCAGCCTCCATCAGAGGCCCTCCCTCGCCGGCTTTGCCTTTCATCAGGCGTGGAGCTCGCGTTGCGGCCTTCGCGGCATCCTCGGCTCCTCAAATCAAGGGATGCGAATTCAGCTCCACAGGTAAAGAAAACGTACAGGTGACAGGAAAGAAAAGAGGGTTGATTTATGATCTAGGATCAGAGTGTGTTACTAGATAGTCACATGCTCACAGCAGACCGAGTCCTCCTTCCAACCCTTAAAAAGATACGAACTTCGCGTAATGAAGACACCCAATGAAACCCAACCAGTTCAATATGCGAGATCGGAGCACCAAAACCATGACTGACGGTGCTATTATGCTAACTTAGCCAAGTCCAACCCAGAGAGCGCCACCACACGGCGGGCCTAGGAGAGGCCTTTTCAGGTCCTGTCTTGTCCATCATCCAAGGATGGGAAGAGGACAGCAGATGCTATCCGATTCAGGCGCGGATCTCACCAAGAAACTCCTTGAGCTCCTCGTCGACGAGCTCATGGATCTTCTCGGAGAACTTCTCGGCCTTGTTGGCAAAGGACTCGCCGGCCGAGGTGACCTGGCCAGAGATTACCTTGAAGTCGTTCTCGATGGCCTTCTCGAGCTCCGAGACCGACTCGAGGACGCGTTCGTCGGCGGTCGACTTCCTCTCCTCGGGCTTGACAACGTAGCTACCGCCCTCGATGATGGAGGTGTAGTTGCTGCAACCGCCGCCGTTCCAGGCCAGCAGGTTGGGGGTATCCCGGGGAATGTCAGTGAGGGCATCGACGGTGGCAATACTGATCAGCTGGCTCTTGAGCTCCTTGGGCGTGATGGCAGCGACCGAGTACTCCGAGTCGGAGGATGGCTGCAGGGACAGGTAGTAGGCCAAGAGACCGCAGATGTGAGGAGAGGCCATGGAAGTGCCCGAGATGGTGTTAACCGCGGTCTTGCTTCCGATCCAGGTAGACTGGATGCTCAGGCCAGGGGCGAAGATGTCGGTGCACTTTCCGTAGTTGGAGAAGTAGGCACGGCTGTCGTCAATCGCCGAGGCTCCGACGGTGACGGCCTTGTCAGCGGCAGCGGGCGAGTAGTTACATGCGTCCGCGTTGTCGTTGCCTGCGGCGACGGCGAAGTGGAGGCCAGCGTCGACGGCAGCGTTGACAGCCTGGTCAAGCAGGTTGGTCTTGCCGCCGCCGAGGGACATGTTGGCGACGGAGCCCTTGAAGCCCTTGCGCTTGCCGTTCTTGGCGGCCTTGACCTGCTCCTGGTGGGAAGTAGCAGCGAAGTCGACACCGGCGATGACATCAGCCATAGTGCCGCTACCATTAGACCGGAGGACCTTGACAGCGTAGACGTTGGCCTTCTTCGCAACTCCGTACTTCTTTCCGGCGATGGTCCCGGAGCAGTGGGTTCCGTGACCGTTGCCATCCTCATCAGCATCACCATTAGGGATGGTCTTGCCCCAGTGGGCGCGGCCCTCGAAGTCAACGTGCTCAGTGTTGGTACCGGTGTCAATGACATAAGCGTCGACGCCCTCGCCACCGTCCTCGGCATAGAGGTACTTGTTGAAGGTGCCGAAGGAGAGGGGGTTACGGTGGGAGACACGGGCCAGGCCCCACGGAGCCATCTTCTCGGTCTCGCCGTCACAAGACTCCTGGGCCTCATACTTCATGGTGTGGACGACGGTGTCCTGCTCGATGGCCTCAACCTGTCGGGGAAAGCCGAGTCAGCGATTACACGAGTGGAGTGGCAGTATTCGGGACGCGGCTGATGCTGTTGCCGTGAACGGGGCAGCTGAGCTGGGGAGAGTGACTCACATCAGGATGCCTTCGGATCTCCTCGATGGTGGCGTCATCAAAGTGGCCAGCGTAGCCCATGAAAGCTCCACCGATCCTGTAGGTGTGCTTGAGGCCCTCGAAGACTGTGTCGACGAGAGGGAACTGGCCACGCTTCCGCAGCTCAAGCTCGCGAGACTCTTGGCTGGCGGAGTGGACCGAGTTGAGCCAGGTGTGGTGGTTGGCGGCATGTGAGTCAGTCACATGCTTCTTGAACTTGATGATGTAGCGGTTGGGGATCACGTCGGCGTTGGACGAGCTCAGGATGGGTGCAACTCCATCGTGGACGGTGCCGGTGCTGAATGATGGGACAGCAGCAGCAGCAGCGCAGGCTGCGAGGTAGAGGGCGGCGAGGCCTCTCATTGTGATTGCGAGATGTTGAGCCGGGATGACGAGAACGATAAGGAGTGGAAGACGGTCAGTGGGATGTCTGCCAGCGACGAGGACGAAAGGATGCGAATGAAGTAGGAAAGCAACGAGAATCGACGAAGAATAGGCACGAGGTAGGGAAAACGATGATGAGCAGTCAGGTCGGTGGTTGGGTTGTTGTTGGTTGTGGTGGTGATGAAGGAAGGAAGAGGGAGGACGGGCGAGGGTTTAAGACGGTAGGAGGTTAGGAGGTAGGAGACGAGGGCCCGAGGAGCAAGTGTTGCGTTGTTGGGGCAGCTGCTGTCGTTATCAGAGGAAGGCCAGGCACGGGGCCGGCGTTATCACCCACTAAGGATGACGACTGACGACACCGGGGCCAGCGCTGGGCGGTACGTATCTACTTCGTGCCTCCAGATGTCGCTCGCCAAGTGGGGCTGGGATCCCTGTGCGGGAGTGGGGCCCCCCCAAGTTTGGAGTCGCAGGTACGTCTCGCCTCTCTGTTTCTCTGTAAGCCGCCAGGAGCCGTACTATGTACCTAGTCTATGCGCACGCAAGCCACGGCTGCCTTGCCTTGCCTTGGGAGCTTACTACGGGGAGCGGCTTCGTTCCCCTTGCCCGCCAGCGTACCCCACAGGGAGACGGAGGGACAACGGACAGGACAAGTGGTGTTCTACACTTGTACTAGGTACATGTCACCTGGGCCAAAGTCTTGCTGTTCTTTCGTTTTTGCCTCCCTGCCTCGCCGTCACAGTTCACAGTTGGCCGGAGTGGCTGGAGGCCTTCCTTGATTCGCAAGCGGCTGGGCTGGGCTGGCAGGGTACCCGGGTAACTGGGTACCTCAATAGTAGGTAGGCAGATACGGGCAAGCCTGGGTACGTCCTAGGTGGGCCAGCCTCTGCCTCTGGCAGGCTGACATGGGGTCCTGAGGTCCTACGTTAAGAGCTTTCCCCGGACTTGCCAGGCAGCCAGGCAGGCAAACTCCCTTGATAAGAGAGGTCACACTGTCAGACATCCATGGGCACGAGACCTTCGCCTACTACGTCCACTATCTATCTGTCTATCATTATTCATTATAGAAGCGACTTCCGTGTGGCACATCCCCATCACCCTCCCCCACACACGTCCTTCTAGCGCCATGATCATGCGGCACACCAAGCCTGCCAGAGTCAAACAATGCCACTATCTCCAGGTGTCGCGGCGTACCAGGTACGGCGGCTGAGGAGATCACACGAACGAGGACCCTGCGGGACGGGCAGCAAACAACCACCTGCCGACCCCCCCCCCCAATCGGCTGAACCTTATCTGGAGATGGTGCATCGCCTATGGCCTTCTCTGCTCGACCCGACTCATTTGCAACCACTTCCAAGGACCAAACCTTCGCCACACCCGCCCGAGAGCACGAGATAACTTTGTCCACGACGGAAAAGCCAGCCCATGGATCAAATGCTCCTTCTGAAGCCCCCGGCCGACCCATCAAGGAATCCACTGTGAAAGCCATGTGTCATCCCAGCACCCTCGACCCGCTCCTCCAGCTCCTGCCAGCGGGCGGCGGAACGGGAGCCTTGCAGATCCCGGGGGGAGGGGAGGGAGCTGGTTGGTTGGCTCTGCGTGCCAGGCCAGGTCAGATGGTCGCGCGCGAGAAACCTCCCTCCCACGCGCACCTTTATTATATTCTGGAACCCTGACTCAACCGCGAGGTGAGGACGAGCCATTCGAGCCTCGGTGGGAATGACTCGAGAATCCGCGTCTCGGCCAGCAATCAGAGGCTGGCTCCCCACCTCCCATCCCCTATGACGCCGTCCTCGACGATCCCCACGGGACTGTGCTGTGAAGGAGGACCCCTAAACCCCATACTAGCAACACGGACCATGTCAACATCTACACCGCATCCTTGGGGGGAGCGCCTGATGGGCAATGTCATGATTGGCGTTGTTCCCTCACCGAGTCCAGAGGACAGGGGCAGAATATCCCATGATGCGTGCACACGCCTCTTGGTACATAAGACCACACTGCTCTGGGTGGGCCTGTGCCTACATAACCGACTTAATCACACGTGTACTGGTTCACTTAAGTATCAACACCGCATGTGGGAATCACCCACGCCAACCTCATGCACTGGGTACAAAGTGTATGGCGACAGTCCGTCTACGTGATCTTGAGAACCGAGTTTCCCCATTGCGTCTGCCATTTCCCCATGGAACCTCTCAATCGTCAAAGCACAACTGGATGAAAGCGCAACCGAGCCATCGAGAAACAGTGTCCGTCTGTGCTTTACGCCCAAACCCCGACCCGCCATGGTCTAATTACCAAAGTACCATCCATTGAAATGTCGCGAGACGTCACCGAGGGCCGGCCGAAGCAAGCCGTTGTCCGCCTCGAAAACAGGATAAATTGGGTACGGCTTTCGTAACGCCGTGCCCCGATAGTATGCCGCAGAGCGCTGGGCGTTGGCGGCCTTCCACGTCCTCCTCTCCTCGATCAGGGCTATCACCATCGTGACGAACCACAGCAGGAAGGCGAACAGGGCGACCCACCGGGCATGTATGACCGGGAGCCTGGCAAGCTCAGGCCGCTCCACGTTCTGCCCCACCAGGTATCGCAGATTAAAGTAGGCGCCCATCCGGATCAGCCAGGGTACCAAGGACACCACCCAATCTCGGAGTATTCCGGGCCATATCAGGGCCGGCGAGACGAGCGCGCAAAAGTTCCAGAACAGGGTCAGGATCGTCATGACCCAGTCTCCGGGTTCCGCCGATCCGGGCCCCGCTCCGGGTCCCGGTCCCGCTGGCCCTGCGGCGGGAGGCTCTTGCCCGGCTGGGTGTTCCGGCGCGGCGCCGGCGGGAGGCTGTGTCCCAGCGGCAGCATCGGCATCGCGACCTCTGCTGGGGCGGAAGAGACCTCCCGCCGCTGCCAGTGCGTTTCTGAAGCCCTCGGCGAGGCTCAACGGCGCCTCGGCCGGCGGGGCCACCGGCTGTCTAGCCATGTTTCTGCACCAGTAAAAGGCGGCCCGCGGCACCTCGCCCGGCGGGGGGACGCCATATGCACCTCTACCACAGCAGGGACATCTCCCGCCGCCCCTGCCACCAGCCGCTGCTATCACGGGGGCTTCCACTGCTGCCTCCTCGACCACGGTCGGCTCAACAACGGTTGGCTCCGTCACTGCCGGCCCCTCTTCCTCTGGAGGTTGTATCGGCGTGGTCCCTACTTGGCCGTCCGGTGGTGTTCCAGCAGGCTGGCCTCCCTCGGCGCCCGCAGCACATTCTGCTGCTTCCTGCGCATGTCTTGCACGTATTCGTTGTTGGACATCCGGGAGGAGGCCCAAAGCTTCCACTGCCGCCCGGCTTTCGCCGCCGTACTCGGGGTCATCCACGTTGTTCACGGGGTCGTTCATGTCGTTGTTCACCTCGTCTTCCCCGGCGTCATCCCCGGTGTTGTTCGGGTCTTTGCTCTGGCCCGCCGCCAGCCCGTCGTCGGCGAACCTCACACTGCGGCCGCTGCTAGCCCGAGACCTTGCCGAGCCTGCCCCCGACGGGCCTGCCCCCGACGAGCCTCCCGGAGACCCCGGCGGGTTGTTCACGCGAGCAAGGTCGCTGGTGCAGCCGCACGTCGGCAACTCGCCCAGCTGCGGCGGGAAGTGGAAGACGGGCCAGCAGTGCCCGCATGGCCCGCGTGGGTGCGCGGCGAGCCACTCTGGAATCTCGATGATTGGAGGCGGCAGATTCGCGGCATCCGGGGATCCGCCTGAGGTTGCCGAGCGCCGGCCGGGACTGGAACCACTGGATTGTCTTCTGCCATGCTCCGACTGCCTCCTGGAGCCGGGCGGGCGGTCGCCAGGAGCACTTGGCTGCCTGCTGCCGGCATCGGACGGCCTCCTAGACCCGGACGATGAGCTGCTAGAATCTGGTGATCCTGGTCCTCCAGCGACGTTCGCCTGTAGTCCACCAGCGAGTTCTTGGGGACGTCCGGCGTTGTCCGAGTGCTCGGTCGAATGAATTCCGCTATCATTATCTGACGGGTTTTCGCCGCGGCTGCCTCCGAACAAGGTGCTGAGCAGACCATTGTTCGGGCGGTTTGGGGAAGAAAATCGACTAGGGAGAGAAGCTCTCGCAGCTTCGAGCCTGGCATTCTCCGCGGCGAGAAATTCCGCTTCGTCCCTGGCTGTGTCTCTCTCCTCTCTGGCTTCGTCCCTCTCTGCCGTGCGTTCGTCCCTGGTTGCCAAGGCATCGCGCAGGTTAAGCAGGAGCTGGGTCCTGGACAGCTGGGCGTTCTCTGAGAATGGCGGCGCCCTGACATCCACGCCATCGGGATTGAGGCCGGCCCTGTTCTGCAGCCCCCGGGCCAGGTCCTCGTGCAGCCTTAGGTCGTTGAGGAGGCTCGCCAAGGCCCCGAAGGCCCGCTCTCGCGCCGGGGATCTGGGCGCCGAACTCGCCCGGGATCTGCTTGGCTTCGATGTGTTGGAGTCCGGTGAGCCGCCCCGGATTGGCCCGTTCCCGCCGTCCTGTCTTGATGGACCGCCCGGGTGGGCCCCATCTTCCTCTTCGTAATAATGAACCGTGCGTTCGAGCCCCTGAACTTCCCTCTGGAGCCTGACACGTTCGGCATTGAACTCCGTTCTCAAGGTCCTTGTTTCTTCCTCGAGTCTCTCCTCGGCTGCTCGCGCGTCATCCTCGGCCGCAGTCGTTGCTTCTACTGCTTCGACGCGTCGCTCTTCTGACCGAAGGACCAGATTTACGAGGTCTTCCCTCGCGGTTGTCATCAGCGCTTCGCGGCTTAAGGGGTTAGCCTCCGGTTCTGTTGCGTTCGGGTCAAGCGACGATCCGCCGGACCCGCGCGAGGTGCCTCGTCGTCGTCTTCGCATGGGTGAATTCGGCTCCATGAGGTCCATTATGTTTCGGGCCGAGTTTTCTATAAATCTTCTCTCTTCGGCGAGGGCGCCGCCTACCCTCGCCCTGGCGGCTCGGGTTCTTGCCTCTGTTTCCTGGATGATTTGATCTCGGACGTCAGCCGGGACCCTCTCCCCAGCTTCTTCGAGGACGCGTCTTATGCCTTCCACGCCTTCGTCCGCTATCGCGTCCAGCGTGGCGGTATCCAGCTGAAACACCCAGTCCCTGGCGCTGTCATTGCCCTGCTGCCATCTGTCCCAATTGTTCGTGACTTCGCGGGCTCTCATTTGCTCGAATATGTTGAGAAACGCACGGTTCCGGCTGTCGAGTTCCCTATCGGGATATCCGGGCGTGTTGGGTAGACTCCCGGCTACGGTTTTTAACCCATAGGGAGTGCGGTGGCCGCGTGCTCCACTGGAATCCGGAGTGTTGGCTCCTGTCGCTTCGATCTCGCCAGCTTCGGTAGCGATAGTGAGGCCCCTGTCGCGGCGTGTGGCCCGGGTTCCGTCGCTGCCTCCAGCTGACAGGGGTCCTGCCTCTCCCTGCGAGCCACTTCCTCGACTATTAAGCCTGGCGCGGGAAGGCCCAACGAGCTCAGGAGGTCTTGGTGAATCACGAGCCACGATCTCTGGCTCCGCGACCTGCGGTTCTGTGTTTCCTGGATGGTCCACAATAGAACTAGGACGAGATCTGGTTGATGCTGATGTGTTCGCCCTCTCGCGGCCGCTACCTGCGCTACCAGCCGTGGCCGAAGAGGAGCGTCGGGGCCTGCCACCGAAGATACTGGTCAAATTTGGCCAGCCGAGTCTCGGTGGTGTGGCAGGCACAGATCCAGTTGTTGAGGGTGTTCGTACGGAGGCCGAGCTCTGTGATCGTTGGTAATGGGGTCTTTGGCCCTCCTGGCGCGCACTTTGAACGTCGCCCTGTTGGGGCTGTTCGGTAGCACTTGCGCCAGGCGTGCCTTCGCCGGCCGATGCCTGAGGAGGCTGAGAATCGTTTCCGTCAGCCAAGGGATCATCTGCTGTCGTCTCAGCAGACGGTGGTGTGTTTTCATCGCCATCATTCCCGCTTATACTCGACATCGCGCCTGGCCGCAATAGTGTTCGGTTAACTGGCGGTTGATATTGCAAAACTTCTACAACAATCCGCTCGTAGTCACCTTTCACAGTGTCAGGCAGAACAACTTTTAGTACCGCCGACTTTGACACCTTTCAGGTGCTGCGTTGGCCAAAGAGCCTCTTATGCCACTGCGGCATTCCATTGTTCCATACGCATGAGGTCGGACGTTCGGAATAAAGAATCGCCCCCAGAGCAGCAAGTTGAAGATATTCTGGACGGAAACGGCGATGAGTACGAGTGACGGGATGGAAGCGAGGAACGGCGGCTTTGTGTGCTCATGAACGCAAAAGGGGCGTCCCGGCCGTACCAAGCCATTGTCAACGGATCCGGATGTCACTGCCCACCAACTCTGAAGTCCAACCTACTCCCCACTCACTGCACGTGAAAAGAAATGGGGAAAAAGTTTCCTCCTATTGACTTGCACATCGACGAGGAATTCCGTCGTTACGATCGCATTGAACACACTCGAGCCCATAAGTCGAGGGGTGTAGCTTGTACCCAGAGTTGTTACCGCTGATCGAATAGCGCATGCCAACGCTCTGCCATTTCGGGGACCGGGCCTCGTAAAAGAAAAAAAAAAAAAATAGGTCTCGCAGCCAATCCCCCAATGTATTCTGGCCGGTTGAGTATAAATATGGCCATATCCTTCACGAACGCCGAACTCCAATTTGCACCAAAACCGGGTGGTCTTTTTGGCTTGACGCCCTGCGAGGCAACTTATGCGACTGACATGAACCGTCCTGCTCAGCTAGCTATACCAGCCTCGCGCCCCTGGACCCTGCGTTTGCGAGTCCTGTCTGTGTTCGATTATGGGCTCTTTGATTTTGAAGGCCTGTATGAGATCCCTCCACGTCGGCATGTCGATTGACATGATTGCTTGCCGCTTCATAGTCCCGTGTTTGGACACCGAATTTGAGGCTTGTCCCTGTTCACCAGCGTTGGATGGGCCTGATTGATGTTAGCCAGATTTAAGATAGGGACAGCAACCGGTATCCACACTCACATAGAGATGGCAGCCCGTTCTCCTCGTAATGCACCTCCACCATTCCTTCGCGAATCAAGAAGCTCACGTAAAACATGTTCTCCACTGTCTGGCCGAAAGACCTGGGATTGATGCAAAATCGTACCAGATCGATGTTTCCTGTCTCGGTGATGCCCAATATTTCCATTGCCCGTTCCATCTGCTCGTCGTCAATGCTGTCGTCTTCGTGCATTTTCTGCAGCTCTTCTATCGCCGTATCCCTGACTGCCTTGAGCTGCTTCAATATCTTGTTGCAGACGGCGGTGAGGTCGTTCTCATTCTTTGCAAGGTCGTCGGTATCCAAGACCTCTGGCCGCACCTCCTGCAGGTCCCGTACTCTCAAGGGGGCCGTCCTCGCGACCAGCTTTCGGACTTTCTTTTGCACAGACAGAGGACCGAGCAAGAATCCCGAAAGTGCTGGTCTCCTTGTATTGGGGATGCAGGCGTACCGCCCGAGGTGCGCCCAGTCCATCATATCACCGCCCTCCTCGTCATCAGACGCGTCGTCGTCGGATCCAATGGCGCCACGTTGCGCGCCGACCCGGCGATTGCGTTGGGTATGCGTCAGTTCGTCGTCGTCGTCGTCTTCCGCTATGCCGGCACCCCGCCGCATATAAGTAATGCACTTGGAGACAAATTCGTCCGTGTCGATCCCATTTCCCAGGTTTCCAGCGGTGAGTTTCTGGAGTTTGCGGCTCTGGAGGTCGACCAGGGTGAGAAGGGCCTTGGAATCGATGGCAGCCTCGTTGGTCTGTTTGATGTTCTGGCTGATCTCATCGAGCCGTTTGAGTGCCTCAGCGACTTTGGTGGAGCCGAGCTGCATATAGGCCTCTGCATTCTCATGCATGTCTCTTTCGAGGTTGCGAATGCTCCGCTGGATCTCGCGACGCTCCTCGAGCGACTGTTCTGGGTCATATTTGCCTGCATCGTCGTCGGAGTCCATGGTCACAGTACGAGGCAGTGACAGAAGCCACGAGTGTACTATGTGAAAGTCAGGGGAGAAACGGGGCGACCAGAGTGCGGAGATGAGATGGAAGCCGAGGGCGATGAGGCTGTTGGACCCTGACGCGACTAATTAGATGGGAGACGCGTTTGGGTGGGAAGTGCTGCGGGTGGATACAGGACCTAGGTTAGGGGGCTTAGGTACTCAAGCATAGCAGGTAGAGAGCGTGGGGTAGGTTTCCCTCTGGGCGAACCATGCATCCGATAAGGCTTATCGGAAGCTTGTGTTAGTGCTGCCTGCCGCTGCATCCAAGTGTTGTGGGCGAGCTCCAGCTGTGCCCGCCGTGGTGACCTCACAGGCAAATGGGCACATGATGCGGTTGACCATTACCCCCGTCTCCTCGTCAACTCACCTCGGCTATGATCCATCTGAAAAGCTGGAAAAAAGAGGCATCTGGGCTCGGAGCTTCGTAGCTTCGCCATTTTGCAGCTATTGGGCTGGTAAAGCCGGGACAACAGACGATGGAGCCCTTCTCCTTCGCCAGTTCCGAGGCCGTCGATTATCCTGTTAAGGTCCGGATGTAAGCACGCCGCCTTCACACTCTGAGGAGCATCTACCTTTGCTTTCTGATGCTCCAGACCTTTCCTGACATACTTTAGAATCAACTTGGAGGGCGATGAAACCCCTCACCTGTTCTCTACCCTACTCGAGAAACCAGAGCTTCGCCATATCGGCTCCAACACCAGCCCCCACTCGGACCTCTACGTCACGGTGCAGGTTTGGGCAGGCTCAAAGCCCCTGACCGTTCCTGTTCAGACGGCATACAAAGCTTTTAGGACAGAAAGGAAATGGAACGAGTGGCTGACCCTGCCGATAAATTACTCCAACTTGCCCATAAACTCGTGTCTCGCCGTGACAATATGGGACCTCTCTCCCACGGGGGGCAACAACGCGCAGGGTCATGCGATTCCCTTCGGGGGAACCACACTCCCATTGTTTGACAAGGACAACCAGCTCCATAAGGGACGCCAGAAATGCCACGTTTACAGACACAAGCTTGCCGACGGCAATGACAACACGACGACACCGGCGGTTGAGGCGAGGAAGAAGCCGGCAAGGAAAGGCGAGGTCGCCGTTGTCGATAAGGATGCTGAAGAAATGGACCGGATGGAAATACTATTCAAGAAACACGAGATGGGCGAGATAGCAAAGGTGGACTGGTTAGATCAACTGGTGTTCCGTGGCTTCGAGAAGCGTAATCTGCAGGTTGCGAAAGCATCGGTCAAGAACTTGGAGCGGCAGCGAGCACACAAGGCAGCCACCAGAGACAGTAATGGAGAGAGTACACAAGAGGAGGACAGCAATGGAGATGATAGCCCTGGTCCTTCCAAGTTCACTCTCAACGTGGAGCTCCCTCGTTTCGACTTTCCAGTCGTCTTTGCAGATCACGAGTACGCACCGCCACCAATATCTTCATTGCAACATCTCTCGGCATCGCAGTCCAACATACAGCTCAAACCACCCCCCGAGGTCATGTACGGCCCCGGTATCGACGGAGTGGGGATCTCAGATGGCGTGGGAAGTCGCCTCGTCCGTGTATATGACCCCGAGGTCGGCCAGAGAGACAATCCGGCCGAGAGCAAGCACAGGCGGCTTGTCCGGAGCCAGCATAGGCATGGGATACTCGACAAAGACCTCAAGCCGAATGCAAAGACGCGAGACGAGCTCAACAATATCATGGAGTACTCGCCCACACAGCCCTTGTCCCCTGAGGAGAAGGATCTCATATGGAAATTTCGGTACCATTTGAACCGTGACAAACGGGCACTTACCAAGTTTGTCAAATCCGTCAACTGGCAAGACCAGAGCGAAGCCAAACAGGCCGTGCAAGTTCTCGGAAGGTGGACCGACATTGATGTCGACGACGCTCTGGAACTGCTAGGGCCGACCTTCGACAACGCCACTGTGAGAGCCTATGCCGTGAGGCGGCTGCACAAGGCGGATGATGACGAGCTTTTGCTTTACCTTCTCCAGCTCTGTCAGGCCCTCAAATTCGAGCATATCTCGCCCGAGTCTGGTCAAGAAGTGAGGCAGGACTCGTCGCTGGCCCAATTTTTGATATCCCGAGCGGTCAACAACTTCATACTCGGCAACTACTTTTACTGGTATCTCATGGTGGAATGCGACGACGTCAGCGATGACCAAGCACCGGAAGTCCGGAAGATGTTTCAAAAAGTGGCTTTTGACTTCATGACCGAGCTCGAAAAGCGTGCTGACGGGAAGGAAGCAAGAAAGCTGCTATTGCGGCAGGCTGAGTGGATTGCCATCCTATCAAAGATTTCTATCGAGATCAAGGAATCGAACGAGTCGATACCACGAAGGACAGACCGGGTCAAGCACTTCTTGGCTGATCCTAAGAACGAATTGATCACCATAGATCCACCTTTACCATTGCCCCTTGACCCCTCAGTCAAGATTGTCGGTGTCGCGCCGCAGGAGACAGTCGTGTTCAAATCGTCTCTTCATCCTATCAAAGTGGCCTTCAAGACAACTACGGGACAAAACTACTCGATCATCTTCAAGACGGGAGACGACTTGCGGCAGGACCAGCTGGTCATACAGATCATTACCCTCATGGACCAACTCCTGCAAAAAGAGAACCTGGATCTCAAGCTCACTCCTTACAAGATCCTCGCCACTAGCACAAACGCGGGCCTTTCCCAGTTCATTCCGTCAATGCCTTTCCAGAATATTGTCACCAAGTACAAGAACGCACCTGTTCTCGCTTATCTGAAGCAGAACAACCCCGATGACAAAGCCCCACTCGGCCTACGGAAAGAAACCTTGGACACGTTCGTCAGGTCGTGCGCTGGATACTGCGTCATCACATACATACTGGGGGTCGGTGACCGACATCTCGACAACCTCCTCCTCGCCCCGGATGGGCACTTCTTCCATGCCGACTTCGGCTTCATCCTGGGACGCGACCCCAAGCCCTTTGCGCCGGCCATGAAGATCTCCAAAGAGATGGTCGAAGCCATGGGCGGCACCAACAGCGAGCAGTACCGCCAGTTCACACAATACTGCTACCTGGCGTACGCCGCCCTACGGAAGTCTAGCAATTTGATTCTCAACTTGTTCAGTCTCATGGTCGACGCGAACATCCCGGACATCAAACTCGAGCCGGACAAGGCGGTGGTCAAGGTCAAGGAGAGACTGCAGCTGGAGCTTAACGAGGAAAATGCGCTGCGGCATCTGGCGAGGGTGATTGATGATAACCTATACGCCTATGCGCCAGTGATGATAGATCGTCTGCACGCAATGACGCAAGCATTCCGAGCCTGAAACAAGCCTCCCGAGCGTCACCCGAGTGCAAGGGCGCCTTTGTAGTGCAGAGAGTCTGGGGCTGGTACCGATAGATTATGGGGTTATTTCCGGCACTGCTAGGTCCAGCTTCACCTGCGTTGATACCCGTTCAAGCGGGAACACTCTGCAGCCTTTTCGGCTTCTGTGTTTGCGCCCGCCCTCTCGCTGTAGTATATTCATCACCGGTGAAAAACGCGGCACCCGCTTCATTAGGTCGCGGAGACCTGCCGTGTGCTATCAAGCATCACCAAACACAAAGACGCCCTTGCCAGCCCTGAAACCCTGCAGAGTGCCCTGTACCGCCTCCTTGAGCGTGGCCTCCTCGGTCTGCCAGTTCCACTCGACCTCCTGCACGGGGGCGTCCCTGAACTTGCCCTCCCTGATGAGGCCGAGTATCTCGTCGACGGTGCTCTTCTTGCCCTCCCTGTCTGCATTGGCCCAGCGGCTCAGCCAGAAGCCGTGGAAGCGCAGGTCCCTGAAGATGAGGAGGGCGGTGGGCAGCATGACGGGCTGCCTGGACATGGCGCCGTAGGTGACGAGGGTGCCGCCGTCGCCGAGGCACTTGGCCATGGCGGTGGCGGACTTGCCGCCGACGCAGTTGAGCCCCAGCGTGACGGGGTCCCTGCCGCCGCGGGTGAACTCGTCGCGCAGGCGGGCGGTGAAGCCCCTGTCGAGGAACTCGGCCTCGGTGACGACGACGGTGGCGCCGAGGTCGAGCAGCTCGCGGCGCAGCTGCTCGGTGGCGGTCTGGTCCTCGCGCTCGCGGATGACGTTGATGCTGCGCAGCCCCCACAGGCGGCCGAGCTGGATGGCGGCGCGGCCGACGCCGCTGTTGGCGCCGTTCTGGATGAACCAGGCGCCGCCGGCGGCCGAGGGGTCCCGCTGGAAGGCCCGGACGGACTGCCCGACCAGGTCGACGTAGTCGCGCAGCATGCGGTACGCGCTGCAGGGGTTCACCGACACGGTGGCCACCTGGATGGGGTCCAGGCCGCTCTTGTCGACCTTGAGCAGCGACGCCTCGGCGTCCTCGACGAGGGCGTGCGTCCGCCAGGTGCCGAAGCCCGTCGAGGCCGGGATGCACCAGTCGCCCTTCTGCAGGCCCGTCACGCCGGAGCCCACGGACAGTACCTCGAGGCAGCCCTCGTTGCCTGGGACGGAGGCCGGCTCCGAGGTACCGATGGATGTGTCGAATGACGGCTTGGCGCCGTAGGTGCCCTGGATCATGTTGACATCGGCCGGGTTGACGGGCGCGGCGAGGGTGCGCACGAGGACGGAGCGGGAGGGGATCTGCGGCGAGATGGAGTGCTTGTGTAGCCTGGTCGGTAGATCAGCGGGTGCTCCAGGTGGTCGAGTAGTGATTTGACGGGCTGGTGGCGATATCGAGGTGGGCATCTATCTGTACCTCAGCACGTCCGAGGGCTCCCCCGGCTTCGAGAAGACGAGGGCTTTGGCCTGCGTGTAGCCATAAGGACCGGACTTGTAGCGGACGGAGGCGGCGCCGAACTGTCGGGGACTGCTCTTGCATGCGCCGGCGGCTCGTGGGCGCAGGAATGTGAGGCTCAGGCAACGGGCCGGTCTGATCGTGGCCATTGTGAAGCTCGCAGGGTTTACTGTTTCGCAATAGCAATTCCAGTCCCCGTGGTGTTGGGAATTTGGGGACCCGAGTGGGAGGCCGGGGTGTTGGGGTGCTACCAGCTAACTAAGCTGCCTTGAGCTGCAGGCGGAGCTCTGTCGAGGCCCCGGGCGTGTGTGTCGGCAGCATGACGTCGATTCGGGACAATGGAGACTTCCCGGGCGGGTATCCAAGTCACTAAGTAACTACCTAATGTAGGTACGTACTTATGTATTCATTGCTTGCAGTAAGCTGCTCCTAGATCTGGAAGAGTTTATTAGTATTTATAATTATTTCATGTTAAATAAAATTATTTTTAATTTTATTATTATAATTATATAATTTTTAATATTAATAATATATTTATAAAATAAAGTAATAAATATTGTTTTAAGAAAATAAGAAATAATAATAGATTTAAAAATTAAAATTCTACTTAACGTAGTTTATCAGATGGTGTCCGATATCAGATAGTGTCCGATATCAGATAGTGTCCGATTTTTTATAAAATACTCTACTTTA
>LJJS01001708.1:0-35385 GCA_001447215.1 Diaporthe aspalathi
GGCTGTCCCGGCACGTGGGGTATCCCGAATGGTGATCCGCTATGGTACCCACTGGGACGCTGACTCTTTGAGGATTCACGCCAATGATCACCAGCTGGGGCATGTTTTGTCGCAGCCAATGTTTCGCTTAGACAGAGTACTGGACCAAGTGGTTTATCCATTAAAGTTATGCACAGTTATTACTGGCAGGATGCATTCTTGCTGCGTCTTGTGGGGCACATTCTGTAATTCAACAATGCAACAGGTAACTAGGTTGGCAATGTTCCACGCAGAGAAGTGAAACACATGGGTAAGCAGCTATGGCTCATCAAGTTTGCGCAACAGCTTTGTCAGCCTTGACGGCAATCGGACAGTCCTAATTCCCGAGGCAAGCCACGGCGGAGTTTGTTAGGCCGCAATGCAATTAGGCAGCCGGGTTAAGTTAGTTCAAGCGCGAAGGAGCCCATTGCTCGAGTTGAAGACCATCTCAAGCCTATTGTGTAAGTGACAGGTCGGACGGTGATATCTCACCTGCTGGCAAGCACACTATCGCTTACAGAGTGAAGCCTCAACACCGACTTATGACACAATGCAACCATCGGCCTTTAATCTGTCCGAGCCCGACTTCCGCACACACAAGGGGGGAAATCACGCCGGTTTTGTTGCCGTGCCACACCCCTTGGGACATGGTCAGACTGAGAGGCTGATGAGAGCCACCTGCTACCGACCTCCTCCTTCACAGCCCTGAATGTTGCGACGGCCACAAGCGGATGAATACTCTCCAAAACCCATGCCAGTGGTGCCAGCTCCGAGCACGATGCAGCCGGCGACATTTTGCAGTCGCAGACATTTTGCAGCCGCATTGACCAGAAGTTCAGCCTATTGATAGAAATATGAGAATATTTTATAATAAGAAGACAGGATCTCCATGTTTAATTCCCAGGGCGTCATCACATTCCCGTTCTCTGCCGCCAAGCCCAAGCCACGGAACCTTCCTTGAAAAAAAAAACTAATGATTGTCTAAGACACATTCCACCAAACAGCAAAAGGAGTGATTTCTGAAGTTGACACCGTTTCCAACCTCCTAGTTCATGGACCATCACCACTCGGCGCCACGTCCCGCAAATCCATCTCATCCAGCATTGCCAGCATTGCCAGCATTGCCAGCACTGACATGGAGAAAGGGGAGGGCCAGATCCCACAGCCAACATCGCCTTCGGACGAATCTCACGATGTTGATATCAAGGTCAAGGAGAAGGGAGTCCCTCCAGAGAGGCAATCAACACCCGTTGCCGACCCCATACACGCCTTGTCAAGAGTAGTCACCGCCGCGTCCGAGCAGCTGCGGCGGACAGAGACCCGCCATGACGGGACCGACTACCCCAGCGGCGTCAAGCTCACGCTGATAACCATCGCGCTGTGCCTCGCCGTCTTCCTGATGGCCCTGGACAACTCCATCATCGCCACGGCGATCCCCAAGATAACGGACCAGTTCCACAGCCTCGACGCCGTCGGCTGGTACGGGTCGGCGTACCTGCTGACGACCGCGGCCCTCCAGCTCCTGTTCGGCAAGTTCTACTCGTACCTCAACATCAAGTGGGTCTTCATAAGCGCCATAGGGCTCTTCGAGCTGGGGTCCCTGATCTGCGGTGTCGCGCCCAACAGCACGGCTCTCATCATCGGCCGGGCCATCGCGGGCGCGGGCTCGGCCGGGATCCTGTCCGGGGCCCTGCTCATCCTGGCTTTTACCGTTCCTCTGCGGAAGCGCCCGGCCTACTCCGGAGGGGTCACCTCCATGTACGGCATCGCCTCCGTCGCAGGCCCGCTGCTCGGGGGCGCCTTCACCGACGGGGCTACTTGGAGGTGGTGTTTCTACATCAACCTCCCCATCGGCGCTGTCACCGTCTTCGTCGTGGTGTTCTTCTTTCAGCCTCCCGGCGGCGCCTTGTCATCCGACAACGCACCAGCCACTGACAAGACGTGGCGGGAGGTACTGAACGAGTTCGACCCCCTCGGCACCGTCGTCTTCATGCCGGCCATCGTGTGCCTGCTCCTCGCCCTGCAGTGGGGCGGCACCACCTACGCTTGGAGCTCCGGGCGCATCATCACCCTGTTTGTCGTCTTCGGCGTCCTCATCGCCGCCTTCATGTTCATCCAGTGGAGGCAGGAGGAGAACGCCACGGTCCCGCCCCGGGTGCTGAGAATGCGCACTGTCTGGTCCGGTGCTGCATTTGCCGCAGCCGTGGGCGCATCATTCTTCTCGGCCACCTACTTCCTCCCGCTGTGGTTCCAGGCAGTCAAGGGCTCAAGCGCAGTCAGCAGTGGCATCATGAACCTGCCCATGCTGATATCAGTTGTCTTGTTCAGCCTCGTGGCCGGCGTGGTTGTGACGCTGGTGGGATACTACACGCCGTTTATGCTCTTGAGCACTGTGCTCATGAGTGTCGGGTACGGGCTCATCTCCACCTTCCAGCCTGACACGGGCGACGGTCTCTGGATTGGCTACCAGATCCTTGCTGGAGCAGGCGTCGGGTTTGGCATGCAGCAGCCGCTGATGGCCGTCCAGGCGGTCCTGAGTGACAAGGACCTCCCCACCGGCACTGCCGTGGTGGTGTTCGCACAGACCCTTGGAGGGAGCCTGTTCGTCTCCGTGTCACAAAATGTCTTTAGCAACAAGCTTGTCGAGTACGTCGGTGACTACGCACCCGGCCTCGATCCAGCAGCGGTTCTCGGTGCTGGCGCAACGGCTATTCAGGATATCATACCGTCCGAATATCTACAACGCGTTACGCTCGCTTATAACGACGCGCTGATGCAGACATTCCTAGTCAGTGCTGGACTGGCGGCATCGACGATCGTGGGAAGTGGGTTCATGGAGTGGAGGAGCGTGAAGGGGAAGAAGGTCGACATGGCCGTGGCCTGATCAAGGGCATTGGAAAGCACATCCTCATTCTGGATACCTACCTCGAGTGCTTAGTAGGTGTCTACAGGTCGTGAAGGACGGGTGCTTTGATCAGAGCCGTATCACTCACCTCCTACATCCGTGCTGCTGTAGACTGCCTAAGTAATCAAAGATTGGGAACATTGAGACCGTCTCGGGTACAGCCGTACGGAGATCGTACCATGGAGAATGTCAGGTGCCAAGTGAAAACTCTCGGACGCAGCATCTCCCCGGTATTGTTGGCAGACCCAGGAACAGGTAGGTGACAGCCCGATTACAAACAAAAGCACGGCCCACAGGGCACCCACCATCTCAAAGGAGGGGATGATATTTCTTGGTTATTTTTGTACGTACCTAGGTATGTACTGCATCAGTCTATATTGGCCAATTCGCCACTTTTCGCTCAATGGAGCCGTATCGGAGCGCCTCTTGCTGCCCGTTTCCTTTTCCCGTGCCACCCCACCGCCTGGCTGAAGGGAAAACCAGAATGCCTCTCGTTGATCTTCTTCTATCGTCACAACCTCATCGTACAGTACATTCAATGACCGTGATGCAAACAAGCCCATGCTAATCCCCAGACTCCCCCGATTCCCACGTGAACCAAACCCGAAACACCGTCCCCATGAGCAAAGCACCCCTGCTACTCCTGTTATATCATATTCCCGAGGTCGCGCTGTAATAAGGCGCCCGAGTCTGCGCATATGCTGAAAATCAGAGTCGTTCCCCACGTCCCTTTTTAGCGCCTTCTTGTATCCCTTCCTTTCTTTTTGCCCTTCTTCTTGTCTTTAGGCAACTCCAGCTGGGTCCCCTCGAGCTGCTTGGCCATCGTGGCCAGCATGTACTCGTCAATATTGTGGATCTTCTCGCCGAATGCATTGTACTCGGCCTCGGCCTCGGCCTCTTCATGTGCAGCCGCGTAAGCAGACTCGACAGCCAAACCCAGGCCGGACCGTCCGGGAGCAGCCGATCCTTCTCGTGGCGTGCCCTGTTGTGTGCTGGCAGCCCCAGAGCCGGGCTTCGTCTCGGAAAAGTCAGCATCGTCCTGAAGTATCTCCTTCTCGGCGGCCCTCGCCGCAACCACGTCTTCGGTATCCTCTGCCTGTTCGAGTGCTTTGGTGGCCGTACGAGTGTCAGTCTTGTCGACGCCACCCAGAACGAGGTCCATCGCGGCGTTGGCAGCAGCATCATGTTCCCCCATCAGGCCACCAGCGACCTCCTGCACCGACAATTCGCCCTGACGGTTGTTGAAGTAATCCGTCGTGAACGCGCCCTCTTGGATCACGACGTCGTCAAGCATCTGCTTCTGGCTTGCCTTCCGCAGGATATTGGCCTCGATGGTATGCTCACTAACCAGTCGGTAGATATGCACATCGCGGGTTTGCCCGATGCGGTGGCACCTGTCCTGGCACTGCTTGTCCATGGCGGGGTTCCAATCCTGGTCGTAGAATATAACGGTATCGGCACCAGTGAGATTCAGACCGAGACCACCAGATCGCGTCGACAAGATGAAGCAGAGAATGCGGTTGTCGACGTTGAAACGGTCGCATAGGATCTGGCGTTGCTCGACCTTGGTGGACCCGTCCAGACGGAGGTACTTGTGGCCGTGGATATTGAGAAATTGCTCAAGTATGTCGAGCACCTTGGTCATCTGTGTGAAGATCAGCGCACGATGGCCACCGGCCTGAAGCTTGCGCAGGAGCCTGTCGAGGGCTTGTAGCTTGCCGCAGTCGTATTGCAGGAGACGCTTGTCCGGGAACTGGATGGATAGGCGCATGCGGGCCTCATGCCACGGATCAACGGGCCGCTCGGGGGGCACAAACGGAAGGCGTCTGACAGGTGCTGATAGTCGCATGTCGGCTTCTCCGAAGGCCTGAACGCCCTTCCAGCCAAGCAAGAATGGCTCCATGTCTCTGGTGACGACAGCAGGCGTGACGCAGGCAAACTTTGATATGGTTCGTTCCATGGAGGCAGCGCGCTGATCCAAAGTGGGTATCATGGTACGCAGAATGAAGGAGTCCTCCTCAAACCAACTCATGACCAGCTTGGGCACCCTGGGTCGCGGTTTGTAGGGTCTCTTGTCAGCACCGATTGTGAGAAACTCACGCAGCCGCTTCCCGTATATGGGCCGCTGCTGCCGGCGCAGGGCGTTGAGGTAGACGCAGTGCTGCAGCTCTTCGAAGCGGCCCCACCGGGCGGCACTGTCCAGGAATCCAATCGTCGACTTGACGCCGGAGGGGTCGAGGGTGTGGTGCGACGCCTGAGACCTGATGCGCTGGGTTTCCCGCATGTCCATGAGGGACCTGTGGGCACTTAGTTGACTCACGCGCTCCGCCACCGTGCTGGACAGTTCTTCATGCTGCGTCGGGACGAGATTGAGGAAGGCAAGGCTGACGGTGCTCATGGGCTTCGGCTCCAGCAGTTTCTTGCGAACCAAATGCTCGGTGACCTCATAGTCGGCAGCGACAGACTTCTCCATGCGGAAGGACGTCATGATGGGGCGGTCGACAAAGAGGTCAGGATGGTTGCAGACCTTGCGCAGCTGCATCAGACAGTTGATGATGGAGAGGTAGTTGCCCGACGACAGCGTGTCCCGGGTTTCGGAGCGGGCGAGGAAGCCATCGTACAGTTCCCTTTGGCGTTTGGACAGGCGGCAGAACTCGACATGCTCAATCTTGGCAGGCATCTGTTTCTCCACGTCGGCTTTCAGACGCCGCAGCAGGTATGGCCGGAGGACCTTGTGGAGCTTGGAGATGATGGCGCGAGCCTCCTCGTCCATCTGTTCGCGGCCGTGCTCGAGGATCTGCGACTCTGGCCTGGCAAACCAGTCGTGGAATTCCTTGAGGTCAGCAAAGCCGCCGACGCCGTTCTCGGAGGGCATGAGGAAAAACAGAAGAGACCATAGCTCGGTCAGGTTGTTCTGCAGTGGCGTGCCCGTCAAAAGGAGACGCGAGTGTGTGTTGAAGCCAAGAAGCGTCTGCCACCTCTGTGACCTAAAGTTCTTGATGTTATGGGCCTCATCCAAGATCATGTAGTGCCATCTCCGGCGCCTGAACACCTGGCAGTCCTGGAGCACGATTTGGTACGATGTGATGCACACATTCCAGATGTCGTCGTTGGTCCAGCCCTGGCGCTTCCGCTTCCGCTCTTCCTGGGTGCCGTAGTAGGTCAGGATCTTGAAGCCGGGGCACCACTTCTTGAATTCCATCTCCCAGTTCAGCATCACACTCGTCGGGACAATTACGAGGTGCGGTCCCCAAACCTCATGGGTGCACGCCAGGTGAGCCAACAGCGCAATCGTCTGGATGGTCTTTCCCAAGCCCATTTCATCGGCCAGGATGCCGTTGGTGTTGTTCGCATAGAGCCCAGAAAGCCAGTCTAGCCCATAGTGCTGATACTCACGGAGGGTGCCCCGCAGGAGGAATGGCACCTCTGTCCGTGGCGCAGTGGGTTGCGGGGAGCCAGACCTGCTTCTGCTTGCTTCCGGCGGAGCACTCATTCCTTCAAATGAGGTGGCAGTGTCGATATCGGAGGGTTTCGTATCCGACGTGCGAGGCGACTGGCTGCGATCGGGACTAGCGGGGTTGGTCGTGGCATCAGCGTCAGGAGTCGTTTGCACAGCCTCTGAAATAGCTGTCGTGTTCGTTGCTTCTAGTGCTACTGGCTGCGTTTCCTGCGTATGGTCCGGAAACGATCGTTCCATTGAAGGCTCCATCATCTTCTGGTCAGTGTCAGATGTAGCACCTGCATCCAGGGTTCCGTTCACCTCTTGTGTTGCCGGACGCTCTGCATTTTCCACCTTGGCCGGTCGTTCTTGAGTGAAGGGATCAGCGGCGTCAGGGCTTTCGGTTGCACCAGCATCGGCCATCTGGACATCGCTGGGCTCAGCGGCGCTGTCTGGGCCACCGCCTGTGTCTTCCTGGAGCTTCTTTAATTCCTCCCCGCCAAAGAACAGGCCTAGAAGCCCCGAGGGCCGCTCCTCGTCATCCCCGCTGTCATCTCCGTCGCTGTCTGAGCCGCTTTCGGCGCTGTTCTCATCAGAGGAACCCATGTCATCGTCCATGTCGACAGACTCATCACTCGTCTCATCGTCGAGGCCACCTACCACCGATGCGTCTCCGCTGCCATTGGCGTCGTCTTTGTTGTCTAGGTCGGGCAAGTTCGCATACTTTTCTCTGAGTTGCTCCTGTGTCAGGCCCTCGTCCGACGCAGCCGACTTGCGATCATCCTCCTCTTCTGACGAAGACATGTTGTCCTCGTCGCTTGGGGCATCCACCGAGGCCTGGTCATCCACAGGTGTTTCGCTATCGTCTGAGCCGGAGTCCAAAGGCTCGCCGTCCTCGTCTAGGAGCTCATCATCGCTGACGTCCGAGTCGAACTGCGCTTGCCGGGCGAGAAGTTGTTGTTCGGAGCGAGAGACAGCTTCTTGCAAAGCCGCCTTGACGCGCCGTTGCTCCTCGGCCTCCCACTCCTCCAGGCGCCGGCGGTTCACCTCAGCCCTTACGTTCTCCCATGTTCCAAACATAGCTCGCATGACAATCCGATATCGCGAAATCCACATTTCTCGCGCCTCCCTCTCCACTTCCTCGCGAGACTTTGGCTGTCGTGACCTCCATACCGCCTGGCACGCCTCAGCGAGCTTCTTGGCCTTGTCGCGGTGCTCCCTCTGCTCCCTCACCATCCACTTACGAAGGTTCTGGGCAGCTTTGACGAGGTGGTCCACGTGCGCATACTGTCGTGGCGGCTCCTCGGCGGGCTCGGGCTCGAATATTGCACAGCTATTCCCGAGCAGGCCGTCAGGTCGAGCTTCGTCCTCGATGCGTAGAATTGTTTTCGCCTCAGCCAGGGCTATCTCGTCCGTGATCACGGGTTCATCCTCGGGTATCAGCTGCCCACCATCGGTCACAGACAAATTGTCCGCGGCGCGAAAGTATTCTTCGAGGTTCGGGGCAATTCTCTTCTTCTTGACACGGTCCGGATGAACAAGGGGCAGTTCGGTGAGGGGGGTGCGATTGACTCTCAATTTGATCCGTGGCGTCGTCCTCGTGGGTTGAGCGATCGAAAAGTCGTTATCAAGGCTGTCCCGACCGGTTCTCGACGGCCGACGCGTCCTTGTTGAGGAGCGGCTTGGCTGCGCGGGTGGTGGTGAGGGTCGGCGAGCCCTAGGCGTCGACCTAGACTCGTGGCCCAGTGACCTCCGCGCTGCAGGCTTGGATGATGTGCTGGACCTGGATGCCAAAGACTTGGTGACCGAGGTGGCGCGTTGTTTGGCAGCCTGATTGGACGCAGCCTGAGCGTTGACTGGCCTGAGCTTGGACGGGGGACTGTTCTGCGAGTATGACTTCCTTGTTATCCTTTTGTCGCTGTTCATCTGCTCCAACGGGACGGTGTTGAGACGGCCGGACTTGCGCTTGCCACCCTCGATGATCGTGGTGGGACCCTCGGCCTCGAACTTCTTCCAAGGCGGCGACTCGACGAGCTTGCGCGTCTTGGACCCGGGCGGGGGAGGCGTCGAGTCGCGTACCCTGCGACGTTTCGCCGGCCTGTCGTCCTCGGGCGTGTCTGTGGCACGAGCGTGTCCGTTGATCAGGCCGTTACCGAGATGGCCGTTGGTGTGGCCGTTGGTTTCCGGCGCGGGCGTAGAGAAGGGATCGGTCGGCGACTCGGGCGGCGTCGACAAGGCGGATAAGGGAGAGTCTGGGGAGGACAGTTCGTGCGCGGTGTCATTTTGGGGAGCAGCTGGCATCTGGAGGGAGTCGGTGATGATGGGCGAAGGGTGGAGGGGGGATTTGGACGGCGGAGGGTCGCCGTTCGATGGGGGCTGTGAGTCGAGATCGGCATCGTTGTCGCCGGTCGAGGCTGGTGGAGGATGGGATTGAGGGCGATGTGGATGATGAGTGGTCGAAGTCGAAGTCGAAGTCGAAGTCGAAGTCGTCGTCGACGCGTTGGGCTCCGTCATAGCGAGCGACGCGGGGAGAGGGTGGGACTGAAGGGGAACGGAGTCGGAAATCCAGCAGTGCGGGCATCTGACAGGCCAGAAAAATAGGTCTGTATGATTGCAGGAGGTCAGACTATTGGCACATCGAGTCTGGACATGGTTGGAGCCTCGTGCGGTGCAGGAGGGCGCGAAAAGGGCGGGCAGACGTCGTTGTCAGGCAAAGGGCTGGAAAATCTTTAGATGCGTGAGTGCTGTCGCCTGCGCTAAGACTCAGACTCTGGATTTTGGACTGGCTGAGCTGACGGGCAGATTTCATTCCTTGGGCCGCCCCAATAGAGCTACGGTGTAGATACGGGGTGACGGTTACGGTTACGGTTGGTTGAGCTGTGTACAGTAAGTACTGTACACTGCAGTCACACTACGGAAGGGGGCGACGGCCATACTTGGCCATAGGTACCCCTGTAGGCACTACCTCTGTAGGTACCCAAGCGCAAGCTTACGTCAAGGCGCACCGGCCATAGCGAAGACTGTTTCTGCCTCAGGCATAAACCTCCCAGCAGCACTGGGGTTGCCGCCATCACGTACCTCATCTGGGCAGTTAGCGACAGCATCACAGCCCACGTTGATGCCGTGCCCTGCCTTGCCCACGTCACATTCTGCGGCAAGTCGCACCCCCTAGTGGACTCACCAATCTGATAAACCTCGACTGGACTCCCCTCTGGACAGCAATTGGGGCCCAGCGATAGCCAAGGCACGTCTCTCCAGCTCTATCCTCCTCCGAAGGCCGACTCCCGATTCACAAGTCCATGGCCAATTGGCCCGTTGAGCCGCCACCCGACCGGCTGGCCCAATTTCTGGCTGGCTGGCTGGCTGACTGACCGATCTACAGATGCTCTCGCGCCGGATCGCATCCCCGCTGCGGTCGGCAACGGCCACCCTCGCGGCGCGCCGGCTTCCGATCGTCCAGCAGCGGACCTTCCTGCCTCCCTACAACGACAATATCGACCAGAGATATCCTGCCTACCCATCTCTTAATGATTCCGAGGACCCAAACATGGTACGTTGACATCGAGGAGGACAGAGAGACAGGCGTTGCGACAAGGCCGAGGGCTGCGTGCGCGCCAGGCTCGGAAGCAACACGGCGGAGGCGTTTAGGGTTGCTAACAATGGGTGCCCCCTATCGAACAGAACGGAGGCTACGTGCAGCCCGCCCCAGTGAAGCGACAGTACCGCGACCCGCACGGCGACTGGTGGGACAAGCAGGAGCGGAGGAACTATGGCGAGCCGTGCCACGAGGACTACGACCAGCTGGGCATCTTCACGCCCTACGAGTACTCCTGGGTCAGCCCGCGCAAGGGCCTCGTGCAGATTGCAGCCTTTATCGCAACCTTCTTGGGCGTTTGCTACGTCATCAAGGCCACATTCCCGGACCGGCCGTCGTTCCCGCGCGAGTTTGAGAACGGGCTGGATCGCGAGCTTGGGGGCCCTGGCGCGACGAGGGTAAGCAGGGGCGGCCGAAGACATGACGGCGGCACCTCCCTCCTACTTTCACAGATGTATGCTAACATTCGTGGCCGCAGGCGAGGGCACCGGGAGATCCTGAGCCATTCCAGGTGGAGGAGTTGGACTAGGCTGGCCTTGTACTTGTAGACACCGGCTTACCTACCTACCCAGGTAGAGGTAGCGACCAACAAAACAAATGGACTGGGCGAGATTCACACATGACGGCTGTGGTCTCTGTACTGTGTGCTTGCAAGTGCTGCTTGATATGTCTGGCTGGCCTCACTCGTCCGGCCCATTCAAAAGAGGGTCGCAGCTGCCACTCGCAACGCAGTTCCGGATCGAGCAATTCGCGTCATGACCATCGCCCACTTAGGTCCGATATCTTATCTGCCTTAGTCCAGCCATGGGCCTGGACTGCCTACACCAGGCCAGCTAGCCGTACCTTCCTCGAACAATAGGCAGTTGAGGACTGGTCGGTATGCCCCGAGTGTCTCTGCCGAGGAAGGGACCAACAACCACAACCAATTGTGTGCACTGTGAAGGAATAGAGTGCAATGAGAGGTGTGTTTACTGGCAGACAGTCCGGGAAGGCATGATCGCCGTTGGCTTCTGTGCTGCTTCTTCCTCTCTGGTTGTGTTAAACTCTCTACTCTCTCTCCTTCCCTCCTCTGCTCCCTCCGCCCTGGCCAAAACGAACAATGTTTGTTATGTGCCTTGCCCCCCATCACCCATCACCCATCATCTTCGTCCACCGTCCATCCCCTCCTCCAAGCCTCGGCGCGTGCTGGCTATTCCGTGTGCCCTTTGCTAATCAACATCACCGTCATCTCTCTGGTCTTTCCGCGCTACTCTTGTGGCAATATTGAAGAGCTCCTCCTCCATTTGAATTTCTCTCGCTACCACTTTTCAGCCTCAGCTCGAGCATAGCCGCCCGTAAAGCCTGACGATGCGGTACGGTGACTGGGACGTGCTGCTCTTCCCCTCTGGTCGAGATGATCGAGTGCCTCTGAAGGAGTTCAAGGTCAACTGCCATGTCGTTCCTGACGCCGACTTCTCCCACAGCCGGGCTGCCTATGGCGTTCCTGTCATGACCTGCTTCGTCCCGGGGCTCCAGCCTGGCGCCCCTTTCCACATCTCCATACATTGCTGGGGGCGACCCAAACCGAGCCAGTACACCCAGAACTATACCAAACACCCGGAGCTCGCCACTTTCGAGGCTCGCATATTCATTGATGGACGCATGGTTGCGTGAGCCCTGCCCTGCCCTGCCATTTTGCTATCCAGGTCTCGAGCTGAAGTGGTTTCTCACAGGTCCACCCTCCTTCAGCCCATGGGTTCTTGGCCTCACCTCATCGCCAGCACTTGTCGTGAGCCTCAGTCCTCCCCTTTCCGCGATTTAGCTGCTCGGCATCGTCTGATGCCTCCGTCACCACCAGAAATGACCAAGCAGGGAGAGCTTGAGCAGCTCAAGTTCCCGTCGTTCCGTCGCGAGTTGCTCTTTCAGAACCACTGGAGCCCAAGCGACGACCTGGGGCGCATCAAGGTACTCATCAGCGAAGGCTTCCCCAGGGACTCACCCTCGAACCCAATCGAGCGGGTCAAGAACGTCGTTGCATTCGCCTTCCAACATGCGCCCCTAGGTCCGGTCCCCCTCTTGTGCCATGCTATAATATATTGCCACCGCTAATGAGCCTTGTTGCGTAGAAATCCTCGAGACCAATGGTATTGCCTGGCCCAACCCACAGATGTGGCGCCGGCCTCAGAACAACCCAGCTCTTCCAGTGCCCACCTACTATCCCGAAGACGGCGCCGATTCCCACCTGCACTCGCCACGTCGCAGACTTGTGGCCGGCCAAGACCTACCCACCATATCCACGGCCATGACTGCTCCTGTTGGCCGGCCTACCGTTCTCGACGATGTCCAACCTGGTCATTTCAAGTTACAGAAGGCTTCTACATCCTCCGGTTCGAGCTTTCCGGACCCTTTCAACGAGGCTGCCTATCAAGAATGGATTACCTCGTTGGCCTTCAGCCAACCACAGCCTCAAGTGGACTCTAGCAATATTTGGCCCGGTTTTGTCCCTCATGGAAACAACAAGTCCGGCACCAATACAAGCATGGGGAGCACGCCGGCCTGCATCTCGTCTGTCATGCGTGACGTGCTTCCCACCGACACAATGAGTTTCTCTGGGCCCAATCTGGACGATGATACGCAAATGAACATTCTCAATGCGCCGAACAACACTCCGACTGCGTTTCTGGGCGTGGATCATGCAGATCCAGGTCTGTCAGCACGTGGTCATACCATGCACTGTGGTTCCGAGTTAGCTGACAGCATCACCAGGTCATTTCGCCTGCAACTTTCCGAACCCCTCGATTTCAAGTGACTTTGCAAATTCACTCACGCACTCGCTCTTGAATCAGCCGCATCCCCTTCCCCCGATCCCGCAGGCCATCCAACCCCACCAGATCCAACTACCAGCAAGCGAGGTCAAGTCCCGCAAGGAAAACCGCCATCTTAGCAATGCCGGCTCGCTTGGCCCTTCTTCCAACAATCCTTCGCCCTCACTCGAGGCACAGATTCGCAAATTCTCCACTACCAACTCCGTCTTCGGCATTATTGGCCATGACCGCACAGGGTCCTCCGCCCCCAGTACTGGTCCCTCATCCAGTCGCCGCGGCTCCGCTGGCGAATTCGGTAGAGACGTCACAAACACGCCCAACCAGACCTATGCTGGAGTCGCCGCGTCAGGTACTGGCCCCAGCAGTGGCAGCGACAAAGGGACCAAGCGTAGCCGCAACTTCACGCCGGCCAGCGCCAAGGCCATCGATGAGGAGGATGAACCCCGTCGCGCCAGTCCTCGAATGCGGGTGGCAACTACCTTCACGTTGAACGCGGAAGCACCTGCGGCAGAGAAGTGATTTCGATGCCATTTGGGCAATTCCGTCACCCCCTCCTGTGCGGGCTCGATTAGATATAGCCATTGCATACCCGTGTGTCAGCAAGCTTTTTACGCGCAGAGTCGTTTAGTCTTTCCCATTCCTTCGATGTTCCCTTTTTAAATTACTTATTTGGGACGGTTAACTTCACCCCAGTGCGAGTGTCTACGGGCCTGACAAGTTGTTTTTACTTTCTCCTTAGGTGGTTGGCTCATACACACATTCATGGATTGATCGTATGCACGCTGCGTTGCCCGCTGTGCGGGGACGCAAGGGGTACAGGGGCTCTCTAATTAAATCATGAATATTATTCTTAGTCAGGCAAACTGCCCAGGTACTTTTGATGATAGATCAGACGGGAAGGTTGGGGTCATGGACCATAATGTCTGAAGCCACGATCAGATGACGGACGTGTCAGCCGAGGGTGATGAGGTTGGGCTGAGGGGAGGGTGTCAAGTAACAATAGGTAGTTAGTCATACTCAAGCCTTGGACAGCGAGTATCAAAACAACCAGACGACATCCAGGGGATCCAATGATATTCTTAGCCGGCTCCGTGGAGTCTTGATTGCTCGCGAAAACTACCTCAAGCTATGAAATCTCCAAGTGCGTTTCTGCGCGCAAGTATTGCATCGTAAGTGTCCACCGAATCGGGTTCGTAGAAGTGTGCTCAGTCTCCGTAAACCTAACGATGAGAAGCCGATCAAAAATCTTATCCATAAGTTTAAAATGATTGTCACGTGAGACTCCGCCGGTCCAGAGTCATCCACGGAAATGTATGCCATGTCCTAACACGTCCAAACCGCCTGTTCGTCTGCTGACTATCTCCCTCGTCATTCTTTCGAGAGATTGGCCCCATTCTTCTGAACGCCTTGATTAAATGAACACATTATCGCCCAAAGTCGCATGAGCAGATTGCTTCAAGCCCGGCCTATGGCGCCGTCGACACCAACATGATCTGATACGCCGGAACTGCAACTCCATTGCCAGAACCTGCGCCTGTGTACCAGGCTCGACTTGAAATCGGTTGAATATTGGTGGGGAGTATCATGCGTTGACCGCAAATTTTCAAACTTTATTGGAAGCTTCTTCTGTGTCTTGCCACAATCTTTCCGCGGTGGTTCTCAAAGTACCGTCCCCCCCCCGGGGATTGTTATTGTCCACAAGGACTTGCAATTTCGCACCCGCAGCTGCAGCTTCACTTGAGAGAAAGGACCAGTCAGCGGCATAATGACGGCTAAAATGAGGACTATTGACGTTTACCTGAAGTCAGTGGCATTCACTGTATAACCGTGACTATTTCTTCCCCAAAGCAGTTGCTAGAGGAGCATTCGGGGATTCACGGTCCTTGCAACTCCTGAGGAAACATGTCTGAGATAAGATGGTGTAATCACCGAGCTTCAAACATCCTGTGATATATATCACAGACACGATCGAAATCACCCGAGACTTATCAGCTCCCCTTCTAAGCCAGTCCAGGAATGAAAAGGCTGATGTCGTATTTTTGAAAGAGATTCTGGACAAGGTCAGAGGTCACGACATGCCAGTGGATCGTACAATTGTTGCGAAGATATGTATCTTCAAGGCATACATGCATTTGTTGGACCTCGTGAAAAAAAGAACACGGTGAGCAAATTCTCGTATATTTAGCCTGAGATGGCGCACAAGCCGGCTAGTTACGGCACTCAGGATCCGCAGGGGCTGATGGATTCGGAAAGGGGGTTTCACATATGCACATGCACTTGAAGGAGAGGCGTGATAAAATTGGGTTTCTCTGGCGGATTTCAACCCACAGCCGGCGTGGTGTGTGGTTGAGCGCCGCTGCCATGCATCCGCCAATACTGCAGCCAAGATCGCACGCCCCGACGACCAGAGTCGAATCCCACGGAATAGATACAGACGATCCAGTGCCAACACATGCTAACTAAGCGGTATAGCCCAAAGGAAGGGGGGTGATAGCCAAGCCGTTAAGATTAGAACTGGCCTTACCCGCTCGCACAGCCCAGTCCCTTGGCGTCACCCTGGGTGAGATGTTCGATCTTGGCGATGACGGATGGTTCCTTAGCAACGGGCCCCCAAGCTGGTAGCTGGAGAGAAAAGAAAAGGACATTGAGGTCGGTCGAGCCCTGGGTGCCTATAAGGATGGACATCCCCTACCTGGTGGCAGCTGGGATGGATATAGGTATGTGACTGCAAATACTCTCTATTAGACTTCAACCGCAAGCCAGCGCTGATATCACCTGTTAGACCGAGACCTCCATGGCTGAGGCCGACGTGCAACCACTCACCGAAAAGGAGATCAACAGCTTCCTCGACGAGCTGGACCACAACAAGGATGGCATCATCGACTACGCCGAAGTAGAGCAGAAGCTGGACGCCGTCTACGACGAGCTCGTCGAGGGGAAGCCGCAGGTCCACCACCGCCTGCACCGGCAGCACGAGCACAACACCAAGCAGGACCAGGACCGCCATGCCTTCCTCCGCAGCATCATCGGCTCCGACGAGCGCAAGATCCCGCGAGCCGACTTCGCCGCCCGGGTGCGCGGGTGGGGGATCCCGTCGGCGGAGCAGGACAGCGCGGCCGACGCCTCGCAGAAGGCGTACATGCAGTCGCTGGGCGCGTGGCGGCGGCTGAGGTCGTACTGGGCCGTCCACGGGCCCGAGGTCGCCTTCCTGTGCCTGGTCGTCTCCCTCCAGATCGCCTTCGGCACGTGGCAGTGCGTCAAGTACGCGGCGGCGCCCGAGTACCAGGCCGCCTTCGGCTGGGGCGTCATCCTCGCCAAGACGTGCGCCGGCGCGCTGTACCCGACCTTCTTCTTCGTGATCCTGAGCATGTCGCGGTACTTCTCGACCTTCATGCGCAAGTGGTACTACGTCAGCCGCTTCATCAACTGGGACCTGGGCCAGAGCTTCCACATCAAGATGTCGTGCGCCGCGCTGGCGCTGGCGTCGCTGCACGCTATCGGCCACCTGACTGGGAGCTTCAATTGGGGCAGCTGGCAGAGTAACGAGGAAAATGTGGCGGCGCTGCTGGGCCCTGATGCCGTACCAAGACCGTACGTGAGGTACGTTAGGTCCCTGCCCGGCTGGACAGGCATCGTGACTCTCGGGCTCTTCTACCTTCTAGCGCTTCTGAGCATGCCCGTGGTTCGGAAGTGGAACTACGAGGTCTTCCAACTGGGGCATTTGTTGATGCTCCCAATCATCGGCTTGATGATGGCGCATGGGACTGCCGCACTCCTGCAGTTCCCGATGTTCGGCTACTGGCTTGCGTTTCCGACCCTTCTGGTACTTGTTGAGCGAGTCACCCGGGTCGCCGTTGGGTTCCACCGCATCCCGGCTACTCTGGCTGTATTGGACAGTGAGACTGTCGAGGTCAAGGCCACTATCCCGAGCGAGCGGCTTTGGAAATACCAGGCTGGGCAGTATGTCTTTCTGCAGGTGCCTGAGCTTGGGAACTTCCAGTGGCATCCCTTCACGGTCTCAATCTGCATGGGAAAGGAGATGCGGCTTCACATCAAGACTGATGGAAACTGGACCGGAAAGCTTCGAAGTCTGGCCGGAGAAAGTGGCAAAGCTGAGATCAAGATTGGCATCAACGGTCCATTCGGTGCACCCGCTCAGCGCTTCTATGACTTCAGTCACACCATCGTCGTTGGGGCTGGTATTGGAGTCACACCCTTCTCCGGTATTCTCGCCGATCTTCAAGCCAGAGACGATGCCGCCCACGGACACCCGGGACACTCGGATGCACACAGGGGCGAAAAGAAGGAGAAGCCGGACGACGCTGCTGAAACAGAAAAGAAGTCGGCAACCCCTCCAACTCTCGAGCACGAGGCGGCTTCTAGCCAGACCACGCTGGCGACTGAGAAAGCCAGATTTGCTGATGACTACCGCCGAGTCGATTTCCACTGGATGGTCCGGGACCGGAACCATCTCCTATGGCTCTCTGACCTGTTGAACGAGGTCAGCCGCAGCCAGCAATGGCACGCCAAGCACGACAGCGACCACCACCTCGACATCAGGATCTCCACCCACGTCACCCAGAAGCGCAAGAACATATCCACCCACGTCTACCGGTGGCTCCTCGAGATGCACCGCACGCCTGAGCACCCGGAGAGCCCGCTCACGGGCTTGATCAACCCGTCACGTTTCGGCCGGCCCGACTTTACTGGCATCCTCGACTCGCACTACGAGGAGATGCTCAAGTATAAGGCTGCCCTGAACAAGAGGGACCCCGGGCGCTGGAGCGACGAGGAATTCAAGGTCGGCGTCTTCTTCTGTGGTACTCCCATCGTCGGGGAGATGCTGGCGAACCGTTGTCGCCGCTTGAGCGCGAGAGGGCGCGAGGATTCCAGCAAGATTGAGTATCACTTCATGATGGAAGTATTCGGCTAAGTTGGAACTAAATTTAGAAATGTAATGAGCTATGCCTCACTAATAGGTTAGGTCAAGCTGGTGCATTGAATAATATCAGCTGAAGACTCTCGAAGGACTCAGCTCCTTGTCACTGCTGCGATGCAAATGTGCTCATCCTTCATGGTATTTTATGGTGACTCGTTGAGAGCTGTGGGCCGAGTAAATTTCTGGGAGACAAATCTTTGGGCGGTTTCTCTGTACTTTCAAAGCTCCATGGTGATATGGGGTTGGTCATTTCAGGATAGAGGCGCAAGCGGAACACTGGTCACTGGGCAAGAAACGTGTTTGAAGCCACAGCGGAAAGCGGATCATTTCTTGAGGAACAGGCCGCCCGACCGCAATCGAGGAGGCGGTGTTAACCCGTGGTTGGTTGCAGCTGCAAAGTAACTGTACCAAGGACGACGATTACCCCTGGAACGGTTTCATGGTGTTGAAAGCGTCCCCACACTTCCCTTACTCACAATAACAAAGCGTTACTCATTAACTGGACCCGGATTAAGGGGCAGTGGGCCCGCGCCGTCGAACCAAGCTGGTCACCGCAGTTTACTGGCAGTCGGATGGCCGGGTCCGTTGCCACTCACCACAACTTGTTACTTCAAGAATCCCATTGTGAGTCTCGCGGTATCCGGTCCTTGCTCTAATAGTCCTCAGAAAGCTGATTTAGTTTGTGAGACAAAGGTTACTTCCAATCGGGTCACCACACGCTTCCTGTAATATGGGCACTGTGAGATTCGCAGACTCGGTTGAGATGTCCGTGAGGGAAGGTAATGGCCTTGACAAAACCGAGACCGAGGCGTTCATGCAGGATGACAGGTCTCCGTCATTCGACATTGATCGCGATCCCGCCGAACGACCGCGGAATGTGCAAGCCAGGCGCCGGCTCATCCAAAGCTCAATGATACCGTGGATACTGACCTGCTTGTTTGCATTGACGTCGTTCCTCCTGCTGCTCGAGCGTTATGGGATACGTAAATTCGGCACGTACGAAGACAGGTTGTCCACGGATCTGTGTATGTTTTTGCCTCACGTGCTTGTGGATCTGAACGTTCTTCTGACGAGATATCCGTAACAGGGAGCCTGAGACGAGTTCCACTCGAGGTAAAGCGCTTCGTCGGCAGCCCGAAATTCGACGAGAATGGTACGATGTGGATGGACACGGTTGACCCAAAGGCGAGGTGGCCGGAGAACCTGAGGTTCACGGGTGACCTATCGGATGAAATAGACGACAACTGGAACCAGATCGTCGAGGACCGTTACTTCTCGGTTTCGGAAGCCGAAGCTATCGAGGCCTGGGGAGATCGTCGGCATGAGTACGTTGATGAGGAGCTCGGGGGATTCACGGCCGGGCTGGATGTTTTTCACACACTCCACTGCTTGGTAAGTCCGCCCAGTCTCTTTAAACTTGGGCATCTCAATTGACTTCGGATCAGAACAAAGTGCGAAAGGCGATATATCCAGAACGTTACGGCAATGACACATCTGTCGGGACGCAGAAGGCCCATCTTGACCACTGCATCGATGCTCTGAGGCAGCACATAATGTGTTATGGCAGTACGACTCCGATCCCTACCAAATGGAGGGAGGGAGCAAAACGACAACATTTTGATTCAAACCAAGAACATGTGTGCCGAGACTTTTCGTACCTGCACAGGTATATGAAGCGCCGGAGCCAAGGTGGGGATCTATATACCCCGCGTGATAAGTCATTGATGGGCATGGCAAAAGCATGGGAACACGAGTGGGAGGAGAACGAACTACCTCATTGAAGGGGGGTTTTGACCCTAAGATGAACAAAAGTCAACGATCCACAGTCTGCGGTTAATTACTGCAGGAGCATGCAAATGCTTGTACTTGGTGGCTCGTTTAAGAGCCCGATGGTTTGCTGGGGCCCGGGTCTTCCGGTCGTCCTCGGCCCAAGAACAGACGGTGATGTCGAGCAGCATGGCGGACGGGATGAACAAAGGGCTCTTTCATGCTAGGAACTTGCACCACTCTAGTACATACGTACCCTAGGTAGCGCCGCCGTGTTGATTTCGAGCCCGAATATCCCACAACGCTGCTTATCGCCGCTAGCAGGGATTGCCCTCGGATGACGACTTGTTCACTGACAAAAGATACAAATGAGTGGAGCGCAAAGATTTATTAACAGGACAACGTTCACCCTACGTAGCTATTGATAACGAAGGCCGATGCCAATTGCTTCACAAACTCCGAGTGACCGAGTATGGGGGCTTGGCATCAAGGCCGTGCTTCAATTTCCTGCATATCGTACTGTGCCAGTAGGTCGACAAGCTTCGGATTGTCAGCACCGGCCCGGCCATGTCTTAGTAAATAAATTTCGTCAGCACGGATGTGTATTTCGGGCTGACGGGCTGAGACCTCAGCCGCTGACTTGGATGAAAGAACGAGCTTGCTGATCGACCACTGCAGTTACGCACAGATCCCACTACATTGACCCTGCTGCTTCTAGACTATATGGGTACTTTGGCAGTCATTAGGGGTGCACTATGCGAGACATAATTCCTGCTTCTACCACTTTCTTTATGTCCTTCCACTTGGGGGTGTGGATATTCCCCAGACCTTTCGTCTTCGCAAGACCGCCGGCCTGCGGTGTAAAGATATTCTACGCAAATCCCTGGATGGCTTTTTGGGAGATTGACCAGCGATATCGCACACATCGCATGTCTTGTGCCATATCTGACTCAATTCTCCGCCTACCGTACTATCAAGGCTATACTTACAGGCAAGCTATCGCTCTCCGCTTAGCCATATCTCACCCCCCGGCCTGCCCGGATCGACCCCGCCTGCCGGGCTAAGTTCCGCACATTCCACGTCCATCGCAAACCTGATCCGCTACTATGATCAGCGTTGCTGTTGTGCTTCGGACTTGATCTGTTGATTCGATCCGAACCCGGCTCACACATATGTGGCTGGATAGGTACTCTGTTGACGTGAAACATTGTATGTTAGTTATAATGAGGCGCCAGTTAGCTACATGCGGGCACCTGGTTGTACATATCGTTCAATATTACCACCAAACTGCTACCTCAGCCCCTCGCTTTACATATCATTGGGTGGCGTCATGCACTCAGGCTATAGTAACCAAGCTAATGCGAAAAGACCCCCTGCAACGGTTGTGCCGGCCAAGCTAGCTAGTGTTCTCCAGCCTTCGGGAATGTTTTCGATAAGATAGGTATTTCATTCTCGATGGTGAAGGCCGAGGTAGGATAGCTTATCCATCTGCTACGAGATGTGATAACGTGAGATTTAAGATCTATGTGACCGATCGGACTGCTACCCCAGCGAACTGGCGAGGCTGTCTCTTGGATACTTAGGTACCTATATAGAGTCAGAACTCCATGCCTAACTAAATAATCAACCTCGACCCCTCCCTAAGCTGACATCTTGTCTTGGCCATCCAGTGGGCAGATCTCCCTCACTGATTCTACCTGGGGAACAAATAAAACCCCTCAACTCACCATGAGGGTTCCCAATGTTATATCCGCTCCTGGCGCTCTGGGCGTCTACTTAGTCATATTTGCGTTTATAACTGAATATGCCCTCGCCCGACCATCACCTGAGCCGAAAGCATCCTGGGTCCGAAAGGGGCATGGTCGCAAGGCAATATCAGACGTCCTCCGGGGAAAGAGGGATAATCTTCGGCGGTCTGCCTCCTCGCCCTCAAACGAGACCGAATCATGTGCCGGTAGTCTCGCGGCTGAAATTTCTGCGCCCAAGTCAAATGTGTGGGCTGAGATCGAAGAGAGGGACGCGGCCGCCGTCATCGCGTGGCTGTTCGGCCGGCCTGAGTTGAATCTGACCACGTCAGAGAACGCGACGGAATGGGACAACACTGTGTAAGTTGTGTCACTCGCTGGCCAGCCCATATTCTTGATATAGTAACTAATTTTGAGTCCATTCCTCCAGGGTGCTCGTTGAGTCAATCCAGCCGAATAAGTCCGATGTGTTGTCGTATGTTGACGCCGACGGGCCAGCCCCCGCGAGATGGGCAAAGGCGATTCTTGACGTGCGCGCGTCTGAGGATCCCTATTATCAAGAAATTACGGTCGGGCCTCTTCCGGTCGACGACTCGACGACCACTTGGGCCCCTCTTACTTACCCCTTGACGAAGAACAATGATGGCAAGGTGCGCAACCTTGAGGCTGACTACGAGAAGCTCTTTACTGAGTGGATTTATCCCATCTCTGCGTCCATTGCAGACATCACACTGGATCTCTGGAACGGCACAGCTATGGGATTGGACAACGACACGCTGGACATTTTTGGCATCGACCCTTATTGGCAGGATGACGGTAGAGTCATTCGGTGGGACACGTTCTGGAATATCCCCCAGGAGGACTTCGACGCGGAGACGCTTCTGCCTCTGGGATTATTCTTCAAATCCGATATAACCGGGCGAGACCCTAGCCAGTGGAGCCTAGACGGCTGGCTCTACAATGGGGTCTTTTACGAGACTACCGATGACTTCCGCAATGCCTACTGGAGTGAAGGGTTCGAGAAATTCGGCGCCAACGTCGAAGGTGCCTGGGCACAGACCGATCAGCAGGGTCCAGCCATGCCAATGGATACACTTTTCCCTCCAACGATGGTCTCACCGGCAGGCTCCCGATTCAGCGTCGACTCGAGTGAGAAGTATGTAGAGTGGATGGATTTCAGCTTCTATATCGGATTCTCTCGCGACGCCGGGATTTCACTCCACGACATTCGATACAAGGGGGAGCGACTAATTTACGAGCTGGCTCTACAAGAGGCTCTCGCCCACTGTGAGTAACATTCTACTACTGATGCAGTTGCCTGGTGTTTGTACCTGGGAATGTTCCCAAATATGTATGTCACTTTAGGACCCGTATCTGGCGGTTAACATGAGGCAGATGCCGGCAACGACCCCGTACAGTCCGGAACATCTTATCTCGACACCTACTACGGCTTTGGACCCTACGCATTCCAGCTCGTCCCGGGCTATGACTGTCCTACATATGCGACGTACCTCAACTCGTCCTTTTATGTTTCTGAAACAACCCACACCCATATCAATAGCATTTGCCTGTTCGAGTATGACGCCGACTTTCCCATGCAGCGCCACAGCACGATGAGCTATGTATCAGTAACTAAGAACACATACTTTTCGGTCCGTTCTGTGTCGACAGTGGGTAACTATGACTACATGTTCACCTATACCTTTTTCATGGATGGCTCGATCGCCATCGAGGTCCGTGCCTCTGGGTATATCCAGTCGGCATATTTTGCGCAGAACCAAGATTACGGATTTCAGATACATGATCATCTGAGCGGTTCGATGCACGATCACGTTCTCAATTGGAAAGTCGATTTTGTGAGTAGTTTCTGTTCTATCTTCGTGAATCTTTTTGTTGGGGGGGGGGGCGGGTGTTGAACAGCCCCCAATTATCTTAACGAGCGCAGCCGGGATTGGGCTTAGGCACCTCACACGGTCCATGCAGACAACTAAATTGACAATCATACAGGATATTCTTGGAACGAGCAACAGTGTCCAACTGATGACTCAGAAACCCGTCACTACCACGTATCCCTGGTCGGGCAACAGAACTCGCAATACCATGAAACTTGAGCGGTCTTTCCTAGAAAATGAAGACGATGGCCGCTTCAACTGGGACTTTAACGGACAAACCCAAGTGATTGTCGTTAACCAGGATGAAACCAATCAGTATGGAGAGTATCGCGGGTACAGAAGTAGGTCCTGCGTGAACTCCTCCACCCACACCCCCCCCCCCTGAATCTCAAACGACAACTTGAAGTCAGACGCAGCCCAGGAGCATCACATATTGATAGACTGGGGCGCAACTCAATCAAAGAGATGTCAGAGCAGTATAAAGGGGTAGGCTTTGCTGACCTACTTGCAGTCTTGCCATATACCGGCCTGGCACACTTGACTGTACAGAATAGCAGCAACCTCGTCAATGCGGCGCGTTGGGCTGAACACGACCTCCAAGTTACGAAACGCAAGGATACTGAGCCCAAAAGCGCTCATAGGTTCAACAATCAGGACGTCCATGACCCTCCCATCGATTTCGACAAATTCTTTGATGGAGAGAATCTCGAGCAGGAAGACTTGGTGATCTGGTTCAACCTTGGAATGCATCATGGTAAGCTTCTCCCTCTCAAGAGCCTTTCCAATGACGATCGTTTAGTCTGACGCCAACCCGTAGTCCCTCACACGGGAGACTTACCGAACACCGTTTTCACCACGGCTCACTCCGGCATGCAATTCATGCCGAGTAATTACTTCGCCGGTGACCAGAGCCGCAATACGGTTAACATGGTCAGGATCGACTACAAAGACGGTAATACGTCAGCGGTCGACCTGTTCGGCCAGAAAACGGCGCCTGGGACGTGTGAGGTTGACTACGCCCCAGACGAGGCTGATCTGTGGGGGTATACCGGCGACGTGGTTGTTCGGAAGTTCCCTTATGATCCCAACAATCCCTACTTCGAGACAGAGTCGATCGTATAGGTATTAGTTCATCGATAACATGCTTTGCTGAATCTTAGCGTTTCGATACGGAAGCGCAGCCACATCCGTCACACTATCAATTGCTCACTGCGCAGAGACATGCCTTGTGGTGTTCTACCTAGCTTCTCGGACGCGCCGGCTGGCCACTGTATACGAAAGATGTCGTCGTATGTTTTTCGGCTTTTTGCCCATAGAATAGTACACAGTCGAAACTTAGCGTGGATTCACTCTCCGTCGAGGTCCGCAACATCGCCACAGCCATCTGGACGATGTACTCTTGTCCCCAGTATCCGGTGTGTGAAATGTGGAGAGCTACGCCTGAATTCCACTTCCTCCATGTCCACAACATCAGGCTCCAACATTCCGAAAAGTGGCATCGCCGGCTGACGGCGAATCCTACAACGGAACACTGTGTTCCCACGTCATGCAAAATCATGTCAACAAATCGTAATGTCGAAGAGAGGTCGTGACAGTTGGCTGGCGTTGTGGTAAACCCTGAAATTTGTTCATCCGCTCTCGCCCATATGTGGGTCCTCAAGGACACTATCCGGAGTTGAACATGGCCGTCTTAATCCCTTCGAGCTGCAATATCATTCCTACGCTAACAGTTGAGCTCGACGCTGGAGCCGCTGCACCAAGCCGGGCAAGCTCTTGACATTCCCCACTGTATTAATAACTGGAAAGGGGCGTGAACAATGGTGCGGCGAGGACTGCCGCCACTGCATAAACCTCACCATTGTGGACGATATGCGTCCCAGATTACTGCATTAGAATAATTTGACTAGTACAGATTTCACGGTACGCAGTGTTTGGGACTGGATCTAATGACAGCTGCTGTGCTGTGGGCTACAGCTGGAGGTTTCCAAGCCTCGACGAAATAGTGTTGTCAGCGCCGGGTAACGCAAAGTATGAAACTCCCTCCCGCCGTCCACCTGCGCAAGCAAGAGGTGATCTGGTAGCCTGTTGTCTGTTAGCTTCAAAGTGGCCCAGTAGTCGTCAAGTGGAGCAACGTCGCAAACCGTCCGATTATGAGCGGGTCAGATCATCAGGCTTCGAGATTCTTTAGCTTGGAGACTCACTCCATCCAGAGGTAGTGCAGTCGTCGATGGGTCCGATCAGCAGGCTTCAACATTCTTTGGTCTTGAAAGCCACTCCTTCGGTAGTGTGCTAGTTATCAACGGCGCATAGCACAGATGTCGTGAAGATTATAAAGGAGCCTGTCACTCATTGAACAATACGTCAGATCATTTGGAAGCAGATCAAATCAGCCCATAGCACTTCAAGATACGCAGAGATCAAACCACGTAACAATTTTTCATCAGACTCTTGTCTATCCATCTCCTTCGGATCGCACGACTTCCAGTCTCCCAAGATGCAGCTAGCTCCCATCATCGTTCTCGCCGGCGCCACCATGGCCGCCGCGTCCCCACTCGCCGGCCAGAAGGTTCGAGCCCGCGACCCGTCCGACAAGTCGGGCAACACCTATGTCGTCCTGCACACGCAGTCTGGTACTTATCCCAACACGCCCGCCACGAGCATCTCGAATTTTCAGAGAAAGCTCAAGTATCGCGGCCCTGACGGCATCGACCACACCGACCTTCCCTGCACCCAGCCGTGGACCGACAAGAACTGTTACGTGAGTCACAGTTTTCCCCCCATGCGATCCGTCTACATTGTCCTCTCCCCGAATCTAACAATGTCGAACAGGAATGCACAATTAGCGATAGCCAGTTCAAGTCCGACGTCAAGGTTAAATCGTGCTGGGGCCCGCCCGGCCACCCACAGGTCTCCTTCAGCTACAATGGCCACGACTACAATACCTGGAGCAGCCAATCTACCTGCGGACATGCTAGGAATAGCCAGCCCTTCGGCGGCACTATGAATGCTACCTGTTACTTCAACGTCTAGGGCCCCAAGGCGTGTTGTGTCTGAGCGGATAGGCAGACAGTCGGCAGGGACCAGCAAAGACGGGGGAGCTTCAGAATGATGTAAATAATATTCGTGCGTACATAGGAGTGTCGTATAACAAGACTCCATGCTTATAATTTGACGTTCCCAAGCGCTTCATCTACGGTATTTCCTTTTGCCTTCCTTTTCAAGTTGGCCGATGATCTGTGGAAAGACAAGAAAGTCTGGGATGCACACGTGTGCAGAGAGCGCTTCACAGGTATTTGGAGTCTCGCACGGTACGCACCTGGATCATCAGACATATGTGAGGCCCGCTATGATACTAGCTGAGTCTTCTCCAAGCTGACGAAAGGTTCGGGCTTCCGCATGGTCAGGGTGCATTGAAGAGCCAGGAGCTCCCTTTCACATCTTTCTGGGTGACTTATTCTTTCCTGGGGACTATTCTGTTGGGGGCGCCCGGGGAATTCTGTGTAGTAAGGCTCTCATTTTAAATGATACTGGTACTGGCAAGTCAACACTCGTGACGTGAGTAGTATCAGATAGACTTTGCGTTCAAAGGCTCTTTCAAGTGCCTTGCTCCGCCACCGCCACGACTGTGTTTTGCACACAGCTCGTCGTATCCTAGAGAAGGGGATCCTAAAGATGTGCATTCTGAGGGAGCTTGTTCTCTGGTTGAGCAGATACGCCCAGCTATCCCACAGGAGTGAGACGCAATATATAATGAATATATAGAATGGTCTGGGAGGATTCATTGGGTCGGAAATCTTGATTTTGGGACATATCGGGGCCTCCGATTCCTAGGACAGGGGGTCCTCACTTTATGCGCTGACTATCAAGACTGCCATTTACGACACCGCCCGTACATATGGATAGATGAGCCCCCGCTGCCGTATCAGGTAGCCGACGATGGGGCCCGCGGCCCTACCAGACCACTCTCATGATTCACATGTCGGCACAACCCATTCCGCCGGCCCGATGGTAGTCCTCCAACCTATGAACGTACTTCGGGGACCCACTCGGCCTGACCGTTGAGATCAACATCTCCCTTAAAGACGTGTTATTGCTCGTCAAAGATCTAATCCTGCCCCGTTTCGAAGTCGACGACGCAGATTTAGACAGTGAACATACAATTCCAGACACTGAGAGACTTTGATATAGTATAAATCAGTCCTCTGGGAACTTCGGGCCGTATCAACCGGGCCTACATATGGCCCTTTGCAGTGCTTCGGGCTTATCACCTTTGCCTTAGCTAGACCTCTTGAATTTAATGAATGACTTAAGGACGTACCGAAGTTTGAGAAGCATGTGAACAACAAAGTTTGGGTCTCGGCAAACACATTAGTGTTGAGGAATACACCGTACGGGGCGTTCTACCGTATTGTTACACAGACACCCAGTCAGGTTAAGCAGCTGCATGATATGGCTGACTTGCACAGACTATGGAACCCTGTCGAAGCATCGATAGCCGAACCTCGAGGAGGCTGGGAGTCCATTCTCTCGTGGCTACATCTGCAGCCCAGAGCCCCCCACCACACAGGTATTCATCTTTCATTCATCGTTCTCGCTTTCATCTTTACCGAAGGAATGATGGACAACAACATAGAGAAGAACGCTTTCATTGATTATGCTTCTTTGGAAAGAGCTGAGCGTCATTCACAATGGCCAATACCGCCACCATTGTCGAATGGTAATCGCCCAGTGGATTTAAACCCTGCCGGTGAGGAGGCGAGTGAGGCCACGAACGGCATCAACAGTAGCCCTCACTCAACAGAAGAGACCTTCCATGATGCTATGTCGATCCTGGGTAATGAAGAAGATCAATCTCCGAACCCTGGGGTGGCACCAAAGAGACCAGAGCAAGGGAAACGTATAAGCAAGCAAAGCAATAGACCTTCTCATTCACAGGACAGCTACGAGCATGTAGGTGTAATGTGATTCCACCAGTTGATCCACGGCGCAATACTGACAACTCTCAGGATCTCATGTCAGAGAGAGATCAACTCAGGGTTGATATCTCGGCCCTTCAGAAACGAATGACAGAGCTCCAGCATATGCTGCAGAAGTAACATGTCCAAAGACAGGCCAGTCTTGCTCGACCGTCGGAAACTCCGCAGGTTCATTTCCAGGAAGAAACACTGGAAAAAGAGAGTCAGCAGAATTATGTGCAGAACAATGGCGGGGGAAACCTTCGCGATAAGATACAGGAACGCGACTTCGCCGTGACAGCACAGAAAATAGACAATTCGGCACAATCCTCAGACGATACGGAAGTCATCGACGAGCCGATGATGCCTCCAGCGCCCGCGACATATTATGTTCCAATGAGACCCCCACCACCACCTCCTCTGGCACATCCAACAGCGCACCAAAAAGGACCATAGCCCACTAGACCAACAACCAACATACCTCTACTTGCGCGTGTTGCTTCTGTGCTGTTGGCGTCTCCACCTTGGACCATAATTTTTTTTTAACAAACTTCGGACAGTTTCTGAGCCGATGTGACCGTAGCGCTAACCAACTGGCCTTACTCTAGAGCCAACAGCACACATTGTGCAGATGATGATGACTTCCCGACATGTCATTCGCTGCTTGTGGGCTCTCTCTGTCTATTGGCGACCATCCAGGCATAAATATCTGCCAGCTGCTCTTTGGCATTAAGCACTCGAGCACCTCTTCATCACCCATACATACATCCATTGACCTGCTCACTGGGGCCTCGATCTCAACTATATTCTGTTTTGAAGCTTCATTACCATAACAATGACTTACTCCGTCCTTATATTCGCCTACCGCAAGCCCGGCACAACACCGGAACAGTTTCGGGCGCACTACGAAGGGAAACATGTGCCCCTGTTGAAGGAAATCAGTGGAGAGTAGGCGACAACATTCCATCCATCAACCCTCAACCATCTGCGCAAGCTCCTCTGGGCTTTGCTTTTTGGCCAGATCAGACGTAATCTCTGAATGCTACACAACTGACATGATAACAAACGTGCTAATACTTTGTTGTCCCAGGAAATTCCCTTTGAGCCACACCCAGCGGTACATCCACCGCACAGAGGGCAGGACGGACGACACTGAGCGCAATCAATGCCGACTTCCCAGCGACCGTACTCATGGGCTCTCAAACAGACTTTGATTACGATGCTATTGCCGAGCTGAGCTTTGCCGACGCAGGCGCGTTCCAGACTTTCATTGGTCTCTGTCAGCAGCCAGAGAACGCTGCGAGGATCGCTGCGGATGGGGAACAGTTCCTTGATCGCTCACGAAGTAAGTTATCATTTCGTCATGCGCAATCCAATGAAGGTCGTGTCGTTTCGCGCCTATGCGTCAAGTGATTTGCTCACTCGAGTCAAGTGCGTATCGTTGTTCTTGGAGAAACCATGTCAACTACCAAGTGATCGAACCTATGCGGATGCTTTTTTGGGGGGGCAAGAGGGCTTTGTATCTTCGGCAATAAGTAGAGAGAGTTTTTATACTGATTGATGTAACTATGTCATTTACCTCAAGTCGACAAAAGTGACCTGCAGTGAATTCGGTCAAGCGACCATACCTACTTGCTAAGGTAAACACATACGAGCGATGTCATCCAAGGGTATAAGCACAACAGGCTCGTTCTGTGAGCATCTGGACAGTTTCGTCAAGACACTTTTAGACCCATCCAGTAGAGGTTTGTGTGAGATGAAGAGAGTTTTACGAGCTGCCTGGATTATAACCACAGTTTTTTAAGCGGTTAATGCTGCTCTGAGTTTTAGGACAGTATAGTTAAATATGTGATGGGTGTGACTTAGAAGCTGGTTGCCGGTTTGCTAACCTTAGCTTTTTTATTTTTAAGCTTAGCTTTTAAAAACCTTTTTATAAATTTTTTTTTAAATATATTTTTATAACTAATGTATTAAATTTTCTAATTCTTTTTTAAACGTTATTATATTGTAAAAGAAGTTTCTTTTATTTAGCTAATTTAAAAAAGTATTTTTTAAAAAGAATTTATTTTAAAACATTTAATTTTTTTAAGTTTTTTATATTTATTTATTTTATATTTCTTTTTAAAAGACTTATAAAGTTTAAAAATATAATAGTTTAAAATATATACAAAAATTATTATAAATAGTAATATTATAATAAGGTTTAAAAAGAAATTTAGGAAATTTAATATATTAGCTATAAAAGTATAAAAAAAAGTACTTTATAAAAAAGTCTTTAAAAGCCAAGCTTAAAAATAAAAAAGCTAAAATTAGCAAATTAATAACTAACATTTAAGCTATACTTATTATATTATCTTCTAAATAAAATTCAGCTGTTTTAATTAATATATTAACTGATTTTCTTAACCGCTGTTATGAACCAACACGACGGCACCCCGGAGACCTGTTTTGATGACCCTGGACAACAGGACAGGTGCCACGACGCAACCCCGCAGGCACTTGATGGCAGAGTCAGCACCCACACAGGGTTAGGGTTAAGGACCCACCAGCAGTTACGACTATAAAGACTATATTTATAGTCTGTCTAGTCAGCTATGGCGACTATAGGTATAGGCAATATAGTTTATTAAAAAGTTAAAATATATAACTATATAATTATTATTATAATAAATAGCTTTTATAGCACAAACTTTTTAGTTGTTAATTTAAATATTTAGTCTTATAACTGGATAGCCTTACAGCTAGTGATTATTGTTAGCTTATAAATATTGCTTAACTATTGTATATGTTATATATTTTAAATATAAACCTTTTAATTTTTTAGTTTAAAAAACTTGAAACCCCTTGATTATTATATTTTGATAACTTTTGTTTATATATTACTACGCGGGCTTTAAGCAATATTATATATGAAACTCTTTATAATGTCCAAATTTAATAATATCCCCAGCGAGATGAACGCAAACGTAGGCGTTATTTAGAAACAGTACCTAGAACTTCTTAACGAAGTCCAGCGACTTTATAGCCTTGTTAACAGGCAAACCCAGCCTAACGAGGAACTTGAGAACCTTAGAACGGAGGTTCGAACCCTTAAGGCTGCAGCTAATATTATTAACACGCTCGTGGCCACCCAGGAAAACGTCAAGCTTAACAACCCGACCCCTTACAACGGCACACCTGAATAACTATAGGCTTACCTTACTCAGGTTAAGGCTTACTAGCGCTTCAACCGCCTTAACAAATAATCGGATAGAAAAAGGATTATATATGCTGCCTTTTTTTTAAAGAAAAGAGCCCTAATATAGTTTAAACTATACCTTACGGATTATGTTAATTCTGCAACTTTTAAAAATTGCAAGCTGGAAATGCAGAGAATGTTTAGCTATTATAAGAATTATGAAAATGCTCTCAGATCCCTGTTTCAGAATCCAGATAAAGAACAGCGAGCGGAAAGAGAACTTTTGAGATTTTAACAGAAAGGATCTGCGTCAGCATATATAGCAAAATTTTGACGCATTTGCGCTAAGATCAGTGCAACGGACAGGACTAAAATCTTTATATTTTATAAAAAATTTAAAAAAGAAGTGAAGGATAACTTGGCTAGATATGATCGACTTGATAACTTTTTATAGTACGTTGAGCTAGCTATCAAAATCGATAACAGACTTTACAAACGATGCCTAGAAAGAAGGGGTAATACCTCTGGCAACTTCTAATAGAATAACGGCAGGAATAAGCCGAACATGGGAAAGAAATACCAAAAACCCAGCACTTAATAGGGACAGCATATAGGCCCTATAGAACTTAATGCCGCTCAATGCAAGGATAAAAAACACGTTAAGTGCTATAACTGCAATAAAATGGGACATTTTGCTTTGGAATGTAAGTCTTTAAAAAAGAACAGAGACTGGAAACTAGTGCCTGAGGGCTCCAGATAAGCTAATGTGGCAGGCCGAACTACACAAACGCTGCCTAAATCTAAATAGCAATAAGAACTTGTAAGCAAGTACTGTATTTGCAAAACGGCTGTATATAACTAATGCCAAGTATATCTAAATCGGAACCCGGATAAGGGATGCGAATTTTATAATCTTAAGGAAAAAGACCTTTATAATAGCTTACACTTTTTATAATGTACCAACTTTTAATGCAAGAAATACCAGAAAAACAGGGCCTGATGGCAGCTTGTCCCGCTAATAAAGAATCCTGAGAAACTATAAGCAACATATATATTGTTTAGCTAGATAGCTTGCTTTAATGATAGCTGTGCTATATATTATAGTAATAAGGAAGCTATTGGATAGTTTTTAAAAATGCTTTAGGAAAGCAGGGAAGAACTCTAGCGGTAGGAAATAGGGAAGAACTTTTGTAAATTGACTTCTAGATAAAAGGAGGACCTGTTTTATAGGCTATACTTGTGCTATAAGCATAGTGAAAGGAACCGCAAGATTACCTAGGACAAGCCCCTCTCTTAGCCCCAAGGATTAACATTATAAAAGTTATAATTGCCGAAAGATCTTTTAAATAAACTATAAAAGAGACTAAGAGACGCAGGACAGACGTTCCCTGTATATAACAAACACAAAGATATCTCCTGGGCTTTATATGTTTATAACGGATATAAGGAACACCTAAAGGAGAAGGTTAGATATAATTAGTTTTTCTAACAGTATTTAAATAAAAATATCTAATAGACCTATAAATACGACAACTTTAAGAACTGGCACCTTTATTAGAAGCATATTAGAACGGGATGCGCCTTGTTAAGACTAGACTTCTGGATGCTTGTATAAAACCCTTACAAATGGGAAAAATACAATAAGCCAATTTGCAAAGTACATATATCTAATAAAGCTTAAAAATAGCATACTTTAAAATAATAAGGATTACTGTTCAGTCCCTTAGAACTTATAAAATAGGATAGCAAGATGTAATAACTTATATAAGATTTATAAAAGTTACAGGATATTACCAAGTGAAACCTTGAAAATATTAAGAAAGTCTTAGCAGCAGATAAGCAGTTAAAAAACTAAAAGGGCTGTTTACAAACCCTTAGATAGCGCCAGGCTATACTATAAGGTACTTGTGTGCAATAACAAACGACTATAATTACTTAATAGTATAAGTAAAGTTAGGAATATATAGGTGTTTAGCGCTTATTAATAATAAATTACAAGGGAATTTTATATCCCTAAGGATAGTAAACAAACATTACCTTTTATAGTATAAAAAAAAGTAACCCTATAGGCTTAATGCAGTAGATAGAACTAAAGTTGTTTATAGTAATAGAATTATTAATATAGAGATTAATTCCCTTTAAGTTTAGATTTAAAGTTTAGAAGAGTAACTATTATTTAATATTATTAAGATAGCAGATTATCAGTTAGTCTTAGGAATACTTTGGTTATGAAAGAACAATCCCTGAATTAATTAGATTATTGGTTAGATTTTTTGGGATAATGTTTTGTTTTAGAAGAAGGTTGCAATTAACGGTGAGGGAAGGAGTTATATTACTGAGGATAGTAAACAGACGACGCACTTAAATAAACCTACGAATGCCTTTGGGAGCAGGCAGAAGGCTTGGCTCCAGGAAAACAGAGAAGGATTAAGCCCCTTAAGCTCCTTATAGAAGGACCAAAGCCAATTAGGAGATCGTTGCTTTAAATAAACTAGTTAATACACTATATATTAACAGAAAGTATAGCAGTGCCTTTTTTATTTAAAAGAAGAAAAGATAAAAATAAATATAGATAGACTGGCATAAATATTATAAGAATATTATAAGTTTAGAAAGGTGTTCCAGGAACAACTTGATACAGTATTGCTACAATATATACAATGGGACTATAAGATACCACTAAAACTAGGAATGACACCCTATTTTATGCCTATTTACGGACTTGATAAAGAAAAGCTTAAAGCACTTAGGGAATACCTTGACGAGAATCTTAAGAAGGGATTTATTTGACTTTTGCGGTTACTTACAGGATACCCAATTCTCTTTATACCAAAGAAAAATAGCAAGCTATGACTATGTATTGACTATTGGCAATTAAATGATATCACAATCAAAAACTGATACCCTTTCCCACTTATTAAGGAATTGTAAGATAGACTTAGAGGAGCAAAATGGTTTACGGCATTTAACTTAAAGCACAGCTATAATCTAATACAAATTAAGGAAGGAGAAGAATGAAAGACAGTATTCAGAATATACTATAGATATTATAAAATGATAATTATGCCTTTTAAATTAACTAACGCCTTAGCATTATTTTAAAAAATAATTAACCATGTCCTACGCAAACACTTTAATATTTTTATTGTTGCTTACCTTAATAATATCTTTATCTTTTTGAAAACCTTTAAAGAATATAAGGAATATGTTTAAAATAGTACTATAAAAGCTTTAGAATGTGAATCTCTTTGTAAAACCAGAAAAATGTAAATGGCACTTTTAGAAAGTCGACTACCTTGGATATACGATTAAGCTAGGCAAAATTAAGATGCAAGAAGGAAAAGTTAAAGCAATTAAAAAATAGCCAACTCCAGAGAATATTAAAAACGTTAAAGTATTTCTTGGATATATTAACTTTTACCGGCAGTTTATTAAATAATATAGCAATATTGCGATACTGCTTACAAACTTTATTAAAAATGATATTAGCTTTAGATAGACAGATATAAAATAGCAAGCTTTTTAGACGTTTAAGGACAAGGTTATAGTAGACTCTGTATCAGAAAAAGCAGACCTCGGAAAAGAATTTAAAGTTTATACAAACGTTTTAGAATGCATTTTAGAAATAGCAATATTACCTTATTAAAATAAAGAAGCAGATTAAGTTTTATACAGATTATAAAAACCTTATAACTTTTATTATAATTAAAACTTTTAATAAATAATAAATTAAATATATAAAGTATTTGTCACGACCCTGACAGAAATAGGAACAGAGGTTGGTTTTGCAAAAGGAACAACCCCACTCGGCTAGCACACCGGCCAAACAAACAGCACAACGGAACCCAGCCACCATTACGTAACTACTGGATTACCTAAGGTTGGATCACTTGGATTACCAGCTTTAGCGTAAGCCAAGTAAGCCAAATGGATTACTCGGATTACTAGATTACCAGTAAGCCCAGTAAGCTAGTGAGCCCTATAGGTTACGGCTAAAGAAATAAACATATATAAAGATATACTTGTTACCAAATAGCTAGATAGTATAGACAGCTCTTTAGCAGTTAATTTAAGTATTAACTTATAAATAGCTTTTATTAGTGTAATGGGTTGAACCCTTGGCAACAGAACTCAGGGCTGGAACCCTT
>LJJS01001709.1:0-11392 GCA_001447215.1 Diaporthe aspalathi
GGCGGTGCGCCGGATCGGGGGGTGCGCCGAAAGTGGGCCGGGGACGTTACACGTCGTCAATCTCACACTTTGAAACCAATCTTTGAGCCTTTCCTTCGAAGTCGTAGATGAAGACCTGTCTCGTCTCGGAATCACTTCCGCGTCTTGCCAGTATTGCCAGCACTTCATTGTTGACCATCTTCAGGATGTCGTGGATGAGGGCTGGGCACCGCTAATCCTCATGCAAACTCTCTATCCACTTCTTAAGGAAGCAGTAGTAATATCATCTTGGCACGTAATATTTTGCTATTGAGTAGTCCAGATTTAAATGTGAAGGTTTAGGTGGTGTTAGAGGGGGTCTGAGGCCGTGTGCGGCTTATTTGCATATTGGCGGCATGGATATTCTTCTCCTATGCGTTAGACAAAAGGACCCGAATGTTTCTCTCAGGCGACAGTATGCGACGCCTCAAAATCGGCCAAGACTAACGAGAAGACCAAAGTTTAACATTTTAAGATCTGAACCTCCCGAATTTCCCTGCAGTAATTTCTTCGAAAATACGGATTGGCCATCGCACTGCCGTGACAGTGGGTGTGAATAAGGTTTGGGTACAGGTAGAGAGAGAGCATGTGTGGATACTTGGCAAGTCACAAACCAGGTTTAACCTTGCTGTAATAGTGGGGACAATAATGTTTATTTGAACGGCGGCCAAGACGAAGTGATCTCTTAATAATAATTGTTAAACAGGCTGGCGAATTACTGCCCAAGCAACATTATTGCCATCTTCCGATGTTGATCTGTATATGTGTTCTCTAGCAGAGGGACGTGTCTCCCAAATAGGGAGTCTGGCAGGCTCTGTTATTTACTAGTAGATGTTTAGGGGAACAGTATTGGGATTCAATCTACCTAGGTATACTGCATGCAGTATGAACATGCATGCTATAACATTAGCATATCGCATGCGACCTTCAGCAAAATCTAACAGCAAAGATGATTTACTGTTCAGGCCCACAGCGGCTGAGAGAGCTGAGGCGGTTCGAGGTACAGGGACACCTGTAACTCCAGTGCTCCCCGGGACATCTGAAGGCCTGTGATAGACTTGGCAAAATTCGCATCGAGGATCAGGCGATTCTAAAGTTTTGAATCGACCATAAGGTAGTTGGTTTCCTTCAATATCCGATTACAATCCTCTGTTTGTCTTTCTCTCTCCTCTTTCTTCCTTTTCTACGGTCTTTGGACCGTCAGCGTAAAGGTCGGAAGTCTCTGGCTTCAACCTTTCTTTGAGTATTGTCTTGTGTTTTTTGCCTCGATTTAATTTGACATTATCGATAAACAGAGGTGGAGTTTAAATGCTACACAGTGAAATTACGACACATTAGAACCGATTTCGCAGCTGCGATTTAAGAGCAACATAATGTCAATTGATACATGTGCCTTGTAACCAACCAATTCGCCAGAACTCCTGGCCCTAAGCAGAGCTCAAGTATACATTACTTCACGCAGCAAGGTCCACCGCCATGGTGTCACTTTACCGAAGTCATGGCAAAGTGCGAGACGTCATGGTAGTACGCCTGAACACTCATACTTGCCGCCAAGGCGAGTTGGCAAGCTCCTACCCATTTATCTGGACTTACATCACTTCTCTTATTGAGGAACATACTTGTCTAATTGTCTCACTGACTGTCCTAAGTGCCTCCTAAGTGGACAGTCTATCGCCCTCGCATCATAGATTCAACCGAGCCCTGAGAAAAGCATTAGATCTGGGGAAATCAATGGTTTCCCAGCTCAGTATGAGTTCAAAAGCTTTACAGCTGCGACTGGATAAAGAGGAGCCGATGTGCAATGAGACATTGTGTGATTGGAGAGCAATGGCAAAGGTACGTACCTAGGTAAGATACTTAACCCAAAACTAACCCAAAAGACTCGAAATTTCGAAGCTCCTTTCATTGACAGAGTCATCCTGCGGAAGGTGTATTGTTTTGTTCAAGAGCTTGGTCTCCAAAATCAGATTGATCCTTGAATTTGATTCCTTACGGAAGCGGTGTCTTCCACTGAGGGCTATATGATGATGCTCGTACTGGAATGTCAAGTACTTTCTACATTGGCTGTGATACTTAGATCCCATGAAGGCTCAAGCCTCGCTATTTCTTATACACGTTAAACTATCAACTTCTTGGCTCGCCATTATCCTCTAGAGCTCCCCCGAATTCAGTCGTGATCCAAGCCCGCCTACAGAGGTGCCAAATACAAGAATATAGATCAGCAATGTCAATCGGATTGTACTGTGATTGATTTTTATCGGCCAATTTCCATATGTGGTCTACCAGACGTGGGAATGCAGAACCCTGGCAATTGAGAGCCACATATCAACACTTAAGTAGACAAGCGGCCGCAGACTTAATTGATTTTTGCTAAAGTAGGAAGGACAGCAGATACAATCCTTGAGTAACGCGCAATGTGAGCCCGTACCATGCGCCACACGCAGTGCTTGTCATGGACCAGAATGATAACTCTGAATCAAGGGGAAGCTAGTGCCATTGGTGGCCCATAAAGATTCATCCAAGAGGACAGACCATTACTAATGTTCTGCATTTCATAAGAAATAGCAAAATTTATGTGTCATATCAAGTCGTTAGTTTCCTACGTCTTAATATGCAAGAGTTTGTCACCATCACAATATATGGTTCCACAAATGGTCAGGAATTTCTCAGGTTTTCGCATTCAACACCGCATCACAAGGATGTGAATCACTTTTGAGGTGTTGCTTTGGAAGACAACAATATCAGAGCTTGAGGACAAAGGAACCAGGAACTCATGCCTCAAGTGCTACTTAAGTAAGTACTGTGCTGGCCAAGCCAGGAGAAATCGCCTCATAGAAGAAATACACCCTCTTGACTACGTAACTGGTGTTCAATGTCTAACAAGTTGGTGACTCAGCAAGCCTTACATACGGACTAGCCTTGTTAATGTTGTGGCTTGACCCAACCCCGGCCTGCATTGGCCCCAGGATCAAGCAGTTGTCTATGAGGCTGCGTCATTGATCTGCAATCCAGTCTAGCGGCACTAAAGTGCCTTCGAAACGTTCTCAGGTCCTGGTCTCAACTCCCAGCCAACCTTCTCACATATGACTTCTACATAGGTAAGCATCACAATTCTGAAGAGGTAATGTCGAACTATGACGAGCGATCGCCGCTTTTACAGCCCAGCAGAAGGCAGGATGAGGTCGAAACGCAGACCATCGAGTTCTCCAAAGAGGATGATGACAACCCTAGAGCGTGGTCGCGATCCAAGAAGCTCACAAACATCGCAGTCGTGGCGATGATGGCGAGTGAGCACGCGTCGCAAACACCGGATCTTGCGCAATGCTAATGCTTCACAGTTCTCAGTCCACTTGCCAGCTCCATGTTCACACCAGGGATCAGCTCCATAGCTGAAGACCTGGGGACCACGATGAACGTAGTCGTGGGCGCCACAACCGGTTTCACCGTGATGCTGGGTTTCGGCCCTCTGATTCTTGCACCATTGTCCGAGACGTTCGGGAGGAGGGTGTTGTATCTATCCTGCTTCTCAATTTTCACGCTGCTCCAGATTCCTACGGCACTGAGCCCCAACGTGGAGACGCTCATCGCGATGAGAGTGCTCTCTGGCGCTGTGGGAAGTGTTGGAATAGCGAATGGGGGTGGTACCATCAGCGACATGTTCGAGCCTCACGAGAGAGCCGGAGTGTACGGCTGGTACCTGCTTGGTCCATTGCTGGGGTGAGTCCTGCTTCCCCAGAGCTTATAACCCAACATACACATAACTGACGAGCTCTCAGACCGACCATCGGACCCCTCTTTGGTGGCCTCATCGTCCAGCGGCTCTCGTGGAGGTGGATATTCTGGGTCCTGGCCATCGTCTGTGGTATTAATACACTTGCGGGGTTCTTCTTTCTGAGAGAAACCTATGCCCCCGTCATCCTTGCGGCACGCATGCGGGACCTCGAAAGCGACGGAGGTCGTCAGATAAGATACCGCTTCGCTGGCCAAGATACACGTCCTCTCTCTTCCCGACTCGCGATAGCCTTTTTCAGGCCTGTGCGAATATTCATACAGCCCATCGTCATGGTCCTGAGCCTGTACCAGGCTCTCATTTTTGGTACTACTTACAGCCTTTATACCAACTTTGAGGCGATCTATAGCGGAAACTACGGGTTCAGTACTGAGAAAGTGGGCCTGCTCTATCTCTTCCCCGGGGTCGGTTTCCTCATCGCGGTCCGGCTCATAGTACCAAGAATCGACGATGTGTACAATACACTCACGCGACGCAACAACAACACATCCAAACCTGAGTTCCGCCTCCCGCTGGCCAATATCGGCGCATTTCTCGTGCCTGCCTCCCTGTTCTGGTTTGCGTGGACGGTCGAGTACAGGGCGCCATGGCTCGCGACTATCGCCAGCACGCTGTTTTACGGGATTGGTCAGGTGTTGATCGTCAATTGCGTCCAGAACTATTACATCGACTCCTTTGAGAAGTACGCCGCGTCAGCCATTGCTGCCGGAGCAGTGTTTAGGTCTGTAGTTGGAGGTATCACGCCGCTGCTGGCACCATCACTGTTTGACGCTCTTGGCTATGGGTGGGGGATATCTGTGTTTGCGTTCATGGCCGTGGCCCTTGCTCCAGCACCTGTGGTGTTCTACAAATTTGGCGGACGGATACGGGAGAGATATCACGTTGATCTTGACCATTGACTAAGCGCTGAGGCGAGGGTATGGGCTTCGCATGCAATAGACTGCGGATGCTGGCTGAATTTCGAAAGTAAATTAAGACATGTGCATATATGTCGTTCTAGGCTGTTCGAGGTCCCTACAGACTCTACACAGCTCCCTCTTTGTGAGAGGCCTTGTCTCTCTCATCCGAACCCTCAACTTGCCCGGTGGCATGCTTCTCAAAGCCACGGTCAGCAACGTCTGGGTGTCGGCGGTCCCACCACAGCATCCCCAGCTGGACGCATATGGACGTCGCCGTGAACGCCGTAACAAGCGGGAACCCCACCGGGTACCTCGGCGAGTCGGCAACGCGCCACGCTCGCAAAGGGATGGTGGCATGGCCGATGTATACTATCGTCACCGTGATAGCCACGATAATGGACCGTGCCTCAGGCTCTTTCCTAAGTATCTCTCCCATCCATGCCATCAGACTTGGGGCACCGGCGTTGGTGGCGTATGTGAGGAAGTAGAACGTCAAGATGGCTGTGCTATTGGGTGGCCAGGCACATAGGACGATGAGGCACACGCCTAGGGCGCATGCGGACCCGATACTGATCTGCCAGCGCCAGTGCTTCCAGTCCGAAAGCGAGTTGAAGATGAGGTTCGTGACGATTTGCAGGGCGTATCCGCCGAGGGGGATCACGTTGACGTGGTAGGTGTCGTAGCCGAGGCTCTCGAGGTACAGCACGAAGTACGAGTTGGCGCGGTGCGACCAGGCCGTGAAGACGAAGGCGAAGAGGAAGAAGTAGGTGATTGGATGGACGATTATGTGCCGCAGCTTCTTCCTCAGGACAGAGGCGGGGATCCGAACGGTCGTGTTGATCCCGCACTCGCCCATGCGGAGCTGAGCCAGCCGCTTCTCCGCCGGGGTGAGCCAGAGGGCGCGAGTGTTGGCTGGTGAGTCTGGGATTGTCAGGAAGCCGAGTAGTCCCTGGCCAACGGTGATAGAGCCTGCGATGATGAATAGCCATTGCCACCCGCCTAATCCGTGGACGCCATTCATGTTAGTATACAGAGTTGCCTGCAGCGCGCCCAGGAACATGGCTCCAGCGACGTCGGAGATGTTGAAGAACGCGATGCGGAGCGCGAGCTCTGTCGGTGTGTACCAGTTGAAGATGAGGGACACCACGCTTGGCCAAAAAGCGGACGAGAAGAGGCCGAGGAAGAAGCGGAGGCCATATATTGTTTGTGCGTTAGGAGCCTTGTATGTGAAGAGAACGAGGAGACCCCATGTAATTTCACACAACGGGAGGAATATTGACGGCCGGAACTTGTTCGTTACCAGTTAGCTCTCGATCACTACATGTACAGACCCTAAATCCCGGCGGGACGGCACGCATGCACTTACCCTGGTCTGGATCAGCTGCCCGGGGACAAGGCCAAGCGCATACCCAATCGAGAAGAACGTGGTGAACATGACGAGTTCGTTCCCGTAGAGGCCAAGAGCCTCTCGCATGCCGGAGACGTAGGCCTGCGTCGTTGCCGATTGGTCCATCTCCTTCATGAGGCCGGCCACAAACATCCAGAGCAGCAGGAGGATGTCGAGCTTGAATATGAGGACGTTCCTGCGGTTCCTGAAGTATGGGATGATTCTGGCGATATACTTGAACACACCGTCGTCCGGAGCTTCGTGCTCCAAGTCGGACAAGGGCGGAACTGGACCATTTGGTTCTGTGCCCGTCTCGGAGACGTAAACTCCTGTATTTTGCACGCCCATGATGGCAGCTGTACAAGTCGTCTGAGGAGAAAGAGGGACGCAGAGGGGCAAGGCCAGCCCGACTCGTGCCTTGCGCAGCCATAAGCAAGTTATATACGACAGACCCCCATCGCGGATGCAGATTCCTCTTGTCAGCTTAAGAGGCCGGCATGTTTCTCGTTGTCGAAATCCCTAGTTGATCTTGGCACCCCACAAAATCCAGACCAAACTGGATTGGAGCCCCATTTATGTCTAAGCTGGCGACGAATCTTGCATGTGAGGACTGAGAATTTGCAGATTGCGTGACAGAGTCGCAGAACAGCGACATCTCTTGGCAGGGACTGTGGATGCTCAATAAGATCCGAATTTTCGGTCGATTGATCTCACGCAAACGACAATGGCTGAGTTTTGGAAAGCGTAATATATCTACGACAATAGAAGGCATCAATTCACCCAGCTGCCCGGCATTGTTCCCGACGATTGTTTCTCCCCCGGATGCGCTCTCCTCCATCTCTTAGCCTGGCGACGTGCAAAACGTAAGTCCCTGATCTCGACCGCACGGTTATATGTCTCCCGGCACCAACGCTTGTCCAACCTGTCGTCGTATGGGTCCAGAATACAGTCGAGTGGACTGAGAACGAAAGGGAAGCAGTATTCACCCAAGTCTTCACATGCCCAACTGCCACTCTTCCAGCAATTGATGTCGTCGGGGGATGTGGGACTGGCATAAGAAAATCGAGCTTCCATAGCATTCGGGTTCGGGCCGAAGTTCTTAAACTCTTCCAAAACCTCGACGATGCTGCTCTCCGGGTGCACTTCCCGACGCCAGGAAGGCATAGGTAGACCATCGAATCCAAGCACGTCTATCCTCCTTTTCCCCTGACTGATGAAGATATTATCTATTCCGCATGGTTCCATGTGTGCCGTCACTGCCTCAATGTAGCTGCTTAGTTCAACTCCGCACATTTTGAGTGTTTTTAACCAGTAATATGCCTTTTCTTCAGCCTGAAAAGGGTGATCCGCTGAAATCAGAAGCGTTGCATACGCTGAAACGAGTTCTGCATGGAATACTGGCTGATTTGCATCGCCACCATGCTCCATGAGGTAGCGAAGCGTTGGAATCCATCTGGAAAAGTTGCCATGCGCTTCAAGGTCATGATAGACTCCCCGGAAGACTGTGACCCAGGCAGTGGAGATTATATCGGCGTGGTGCACGGATGGAGACTTAAGGAAGACCTTCAAATATCGGCTGAAGTATTCTGGATCACTTCCAGTACTCAAAAGATACTCAATGTCCTGGTCACGCATATCGTGCGGTCTTGTGGAAAGCATCATCTCTGTAACCTCACAGGCCTTGCCAGAAAGTTGATGCTTGTGGCTAAACCTCCACGGGGGAGGCTCACTATACATACGAATTATCATTAGTATCGTGTGTTTCGTTTTCGATATTGCACAGAATGCGTACTCTTCTTTGAACATGCGGCGAAAGTCATGTTTCAGTAGATACCTGCATCCCTCTGCCCACCTCATGGCCACTGCCATCTAGACGTACATGTGTAATTAGTTATTTGAGGTACCAGCGAATAGCCCGATGCATATTACGTACAAAAAACAGGTTGAATTCCAGATCGCCATACAGTACTTTGCTGTACAATGACAATTCTCGGCACGAGACCAATTCGTGGAGCTTCTTTGGGTCACCACCGGGGCGCATGAGCCTCCAAATTCGTGAGAAAAGCTCCGAGTGCTCTTCAATGACATGGGTCACATTGAGAGCGTATGACGGAGCCCCCATATCATTATGATAGTTGAAGCTGAGCTCTGTACAAGTAAATGGCATTCGAAAGGCGACGCGCCCTTTCCTTTGTGTCAAGCGGTCGACTTTGTCGTTCTCCTCCCCGACCCAGCAATCGGTGATGGTCCAGGTGATGTATCCTAGGTATCGATAGGTGCGACATTGCTGATTTTTAGGTCGCCGAATATCTAAATCCTGGGAGCATGCAGGAGCCGCTAGTCTCGTGCTCAACAGCCCCTCTGTGTTGGGAACTTCGTCCGTCAAGTGGATTCCGGAGCTACAAAGTGACGCTGGGTGTTGCGGAACTAACACTAGAGTCCTGTAGTGCGTAGGGAGTCAGGGTCGATCCGTGTACCAGTCTTGAGTGTTTCGTACTTACCATATATCTACCTGTATCACAAATCGCAGGAGCGAAATCACGCGGTCGATCTCCTGAACCAGAGAGCCGATCTTGTCTTTTCGAAGCGCAAGTCGAACCGTGTCGAACCGTGACCGTGATTGCCACGCCATTGCATTGCCCGAAGTCATCTTCGAAAGCATTTGCTCAAGCTGTTGTACTCTGGGCAGACACGGGGCTAGAGCTTGTGATATGATTTCCAACGAAGCCCTTGGGGAGTTATCGGGCAGATTTTGTCTCCGTTCGAGGTGGAAGCCTATGAGTTGGCATGTGGTCTCCAATATCACCAGCCTTTCAATGAGCTCTCTAGCCTCCTTCGGGGCCGATTTCATTTCCTCGACAGCTTTCTTTATTCCCGAGGCCGTCTTGGCCAACTGCAGGGCGAAGGCGACCACCCCGACGATAGCAGAAGTCACTGATAAGGGGTCCATTTCTTTGCGAAAGAGGGACTAAACAGCTGCGCCCTACCTGAGCAGAACACTCGGGAGTTCTGATACGACCCTAAGTGAATCGGATGACTGAAGTGTTGCGGCTGCGTTGCATGGGCGTTTGGGAGTTTTCTGGGTGTCAGAAGAAGAGAAGGGGAGAGAGAAAGCAGAAGGCGGCTCCCAGACCGCATATTAACTATTTGGAGCAGTCCGCAGGACTCATGTCAGCGGAAGCACTTCGTCACCGTGCAACAAGGGCGACTGCAGCATGCCGTCTTTGTCGCACCGAAGCAACCAGCGTCGGAGCCAAGGCATACCGGCTGGAGTAGTTCAAGGTGCTCTGGATGCGGGAGCTCATCCACTCAGTGGGGCCAATGAGTGACTTTCGTGCAATGTCATTTGCAACTTGTACCTATCATCACAGCCTCGTGATGCCTCACCCCGCATGCACCGCCCCCCAGGTAGCGAGTATGTAACCTTTCCGTACGTCAAACTCTTCCTAACCCCCCTGGTCTTGCCTTTTTATGTCATAGCAACTTCGTAGACGGATCCGTTCCATTCTTGTATCACTCCAGATATTGTAGGGCCTCCGCTGACCAGTCAGCAACTTGAAATACAGAAATGCCACATCAACGTAGAGAATGACCGAACTGCCTATTAATTGATTTAGGTGACTTGGCTGACGCGTTTGAAGCCAGAGATTATTGATCTCAAGCATGGGTCATCAATGTAATAGTCCGATGCACGGCTTGCAACAGTGGCTTTGAATATCCCTCTGCCTTCAGAGTTCTTCCTTCTGCTGAATCATGAGCTCAGCCATGGTAATTCAGCGCCGTCTCCCTCCAGTCAATTCTAGTTGACAGTGATTTTACCACTTCCTCCGCACGTCGAACACGTGCGCTTTCCCTTCCCATCGCAGATATTGCATGTCTTTCCCTGACTGGTTCCGCTCCCCTTGCAAGTGCCACAGTCCTCCCAGCTCTTACCTGTGCCGTGGCAGGTGTCACACATTTTCTGCAAATACCAGTGTCAGAGAAATTTGGTCCTTCTCGAATAAACTAATGAGCTCACCTCAGGCATTTTGATAAGTTTGTTGAACGTGAAGGTCACTGTCAGAAGACGTGTTGTAACTTATAAGTACACAAGAGGTGTGTTGATGAGAGAGAATGGAGATAGTACTCGCCGGACAACGAGGGCTTCGAAAGGGCCCTTTATATTCGGCAAAGTCTAGCAGAAAGCATCAGCCCAGGGCGACTCATCCAAGAGTAGCGAAGTCCAGGCTTCCACCGGCGTTTCTTGTTGGCAGCCTCATTGTGTAGCCCTGTCGTAAAAAACAACCCTGCCACGAGCATGACAAGACACGTCAGCACACCACCTCGGTCTCATCCAAACGGAAGGATCGAGAGCCCTGACGTTCTCGTTACTAAGAACCTCTGCAATCCAGCCGCAGCCTCGCAAAGCAACCTGCAGGGCGAGCTTGGCAGTCACAAATGCCAAGGCCTTCATGTTCGGTGCGGGTTGAGCACAATGAAATCCATCAGCGCTTCAGCAGAGCCATTTTCGGCATGGGGTCAGATCTCAGGATTTCATGGAATTACATGCTTGAACTTTAACAACAATTTTGGTCAAGGCAGATTTAGGGGTCCAATGAGTTTGGGAGACGCGCTGAAGATAAGGCACAACTGTGGGCCGATGGAGGAGGACCCCCGGGCTGAAAGTGAAGGTGAGGCGGCGATAGTGTTGACGGGGAAGCTCATGACCTCAGGAAGCGCATCCTTCGACCCATCACATGCCCGCTGTGAGGCTGACCAGAGCGGTCCAAAGAGCCGCATTATTCTGAAATGCAAACAAAAGGTTGGTGTAATGATCACACCAAACCTTTATAGGGTTTAGTAGGTAACCTGTAGGGTTTATATTAGCAAAGCGGCGCAAAGGCAATACTTAACTAATTTCAATATACAAAAACACTATTATAAAAAAGGTATAATTAAAAGCTATAAAGCTATCTAGTTATAAAACTAAATATTTAAATTATTAATTAAAAAGTTTATTTTATAAAAGCTATTTATTATAATAATAATTATATTTTTATATATATTAACTTTTTAATAGCTTACCTGGCTTACTTGGCTTACTTAGTAATTTAAATAATCTAATCTGACAGGTAGGTTCTTAACCCTAACCCTGCGTAAGTACTAACTTTATATACAAGTATATATAGGGTTGCGTTGTGGCACTGTGTTATGAACCAACACGACGGCACCCCAGGGCCCCGTTTTAATAGGCCCGGTAAACAGGATCTGATGCCACGACGCAACCCCGCAGGCACTTGACGGCGGAGTCAGCACCTA
>LJJS01001710.1:1375-17649 GCA_001447215.1 Diaporthe aspalathi
ATAAGCAAAAGCTTATATAATTAAGGAGTGTTTACTCTTTTTCTTATACATTTAAAGCCACTTATAATTATAATTTTTATTATATTAAATGTTAATATTTACCTTTTAATTAAGCAGAATGTAAATATGCGCTGATGCCTCAAGTCTGCAGTTGCCAGTTGGTAAGGGGCAGAGCAAAATTCAAGACACATTCTGGTTGATCATGGTCAATAATAAGAATTACAGGGAATAGTTAGCTTGGAGATATAGGCAGGCAGTTGAATCCTTTCATTTCCATTCCTATACTAGTACTACTTGCCCACTTGTAAGAGCTTAGGCTTTGGCGCCAGGTCGTCGATGTTGGCAAAGGGATCGTCCACCAGACGGTCCGTGATGGCGCGGAACACGTCGTTATACGCAGCAACCTTGTGGCTGGGGCCCCCGAAGAGCCCATCGAGACCGCCCTGCAACCCGCCGCCGACATGAATGCCAATCTTCTGCCGCCAGGCCGCCGTCTTTGGCATGTACGCCTCCATCGCGGCGCGGAAGAAGGCCTTCTCGCGCCCGCCGTGGACCTTGGCCGACGGGTGAATGTCGAGGGCGGTCGTGACGACGGCCTCGTGCCAGTAGATGTGCGTCAGCCTCTTGCCGTGCGCGCGCGCGACGTAGTCGGTGAACTCGCCGCTGTGGCGGGCAAAGTCGACCTCTGTGACGATGTCGTCGAGCAGGGCCTCGGTGGCGGCCGACTCGGGCGGGAGGCCGATGAGCATGAGGTCGTTGCCGTAGCCCGTGAGGATGTGCTGCTCCCGGACGGCGCCGCTGCGCAGGATGGCCGTGATGGTCACGGCGATGTCGATGCGCTCCCGCTCGGCCGTGGCGAGCGCCCGCATCGAGCCCGGCACCGCCGCGAGCAGGTCCTCGGTCGTGAGCTCGATGCGCCGCAGCGGGATGCCCAGGTGGTCGGCGAGCTCCTGGGCCTCGGCGTGCTCGTTGCCCCAGGGCGAGCCCGCGCTGTAGGCGGTCACCTTGAGCCCGGCCCGGACGGCAAAGGTGGCGACGGCGCCCGAGTCGATGCCGCCGGAGAGCAGGCAGGCGATACCCGTGGAGCTTTCGAGGTCCCTGCGTGTCGCATCGGCGATGGACTCTTGGACCGCCGCCACAAACCGTGCGCCGGCATCGGCGTAGTCGGTGATCTGGGGGCGGAGTGCCCGGAAGACGGGGTCGTCGAGGCCTTGGAAGAATGTCTTCCACGCACCAGAGTCGGAGTCCCTCTCGAGCACGATATACGTGTTCGGATACAGCTGGGTGACGCCGTGGAAGCTGGTCGTGCTGTCGCGGTTCACGAGAGTGGGATCGGCAAAGGCGACGGGCATCTTCCACTGGGAGCGAGCGACTTGCAGTAAGAAGGCGTCTGTGCCGAAGGCCCAGGCCCTCGATGTCGTATTCTGGACCCAGTACAGCGCGGGCACGTTCATGGCTGCAGTGCGTATGCGGATGGCATTGTCGTAGACGCGGACAGAGGTTTTCCACGCCGGTAGGTCCTGGGCGCTTTCATTCTGGTCGGTGCCAGAGCGCCATTGATAGTTGGTCGAGGTCAGAGCAGCGCCCTGCCCATATATCAAGACTTCCGAGGCGGTCGTGTGGGCGAGGACTTTGTTCAGCGAGGGGACTACCTTATTCGTGACCAGTAGCCACGATTGGGATCCGGGGACGGCAGGGGATGAATTGTCATGGCCGTTGGGCGAGGTGACTGCCATGGTCCTGAGTCAGAGATGTAGCAGATATGTAGGTGTTGTACGTAAGTATTTATTAAAGCGGGACCGTGGCTGCAAATGTATACAGTATCTCAGATGGCACATCGTAGAGAGGTCAACAAGCCATGTCGGCACCAACGACTCCATGCTCGTTTTTAAGTGCGCTCAACCACTCTCGCAGAGCCTCGTGATGGCGATGATATTCGTGAAAGTATTGATCAAGAATTGCTGCAACGATACCGCCACGCCCGGGCGGCATAGCCCATCCAATGCACAACACATGTGCACTCCAGCCAACAAATTGCATCATGAGCCACTGGAAGCACAAATGGGTGCTGTCTCGGAGCATTTCCCGGAGCATTTCTTGACAGAGCCCCTTGCCTATTGGCCCGAACCCTAAACCCACATCTTGTAATTCACGCCCTTCTGACATACACACCTGCTGTGCATAGGGTTCCTTCTTCATATCACGTCTTGCCATGATTTCCAGGATTGCCAGTGCCAGTCGTGGAAGAGCACGAAGCCGCCCATGATGAGCGTCAATATGGGCAGCACGCCACCAGCTCAGTCTGAGCAAACAGCCAACAAGATCCCCGCCGACCATGTCCCATATCCGAGTCCCGTTGCAGACGCAAAGGGCCCTCAACTCGACCCTGCATTTCCAGCACCGGCGGCCGCAGCCACATGCATAGACCCTCCGCCAGACGGCGGCTGGGAGGCATGGTCACAGACCATCGTTGCACACCTCGTCCAGTTCAACTCGTGGGGTTACATCAACTCCTTTGGGTTCTTCCAGAGCTACTATGGCGCCACCCTCGGCGTCTCTGCCTCCGCCATCTCGTGGGTGGGCTCGCTCCAGATCTTCTTCATCTTCTTCATCGGCACCTTCTCCGGCCGGGCCACCGACGCCGGCCACTACCGCAAGGTCCTGCTCGTCGGCTCGCTCCTGCAGATGCTGGGAGTCTTCATGACCTCGATATCAACCCGGTACTGGCAGCTTGTCCTCGCCCAGGGCATATGCGTCGGGCTTGGCGATGGCCTCGTCTTCTGCCCCACCATCGCGCTGCTCGCCACCTACTTTGTCAAGAAGCGCGCCATAGCCATCGCTATCAACGCGGCCGGGGCCGGCACCGGGGGCGTCGTGTTCCCCATAATTGCTAGACAGCTCCTGGACCGCGTCGGCTTCGGCTGGACGATCAGGACGATGGGCTTCGTCATTGTGTTCAACACCATCATCATCATGGCGCTGGCGCGCACACGCCTGCCGCCCAGGAAGGTTGGCCCGCTCGTCGACTGGCACGCCTTCTCAGATGTCACGTACTGTCTGTTCTGTGCGGGCATGTTCCTCAACTTCTGGGCAATCTTCTTTGCCTACTTTTACGTGAGTCCCTCCCCGGGCCTATGGACTCCAAATCCCAGCCCTTTCCCACGCATTCTTCCTCTCTTCCCTGTCGTATAGTTTGTGTTCTTTTCAATATTGACAACAAGATTTGCGCGTACCTCCAGGTCCCGACATTCAGCAAGAGGATCATCGGCTTGTCAGACGCCACCTCGATTGTGCTCCTCCTCGTCATGAACGGCGTCGGAATCCCCGCAAGAATGATCTTTGCCGTCATATCCGACTTCTTCGTCGGCCCAGTGAAGTCGCTCATAACGACGACACTGCTCTCTGGCGTTCTGCTCCTCGCCTGGATCGCCGTCGACTCGGTCGGCGGGCTGTACGCTTTCTGCATCATCTACGGCTCGTTCGCCGCAGGCGTGCAGAGCCTGTTCCCCGCCGCGTGTTCGGGACTGACGGCAGATCTGGACAAGGTGGGCATCCGCGTCGGCATGGTCTTCTCGGTGGTCTCGGTGGCCTGCTTGACGGGCTCTCCGCTGGGCGGCGCGCTCATTGATTTGGCCGGCGGCAGTTTCTTGTATGCTCAGATCTTTGGTGGGGTGGCATTGATTGTCGGTACCTTGTTCCTGCTGGCATCCTTCCACACTAGCAAGCAGCGTCGGGCATAAGTTAGCGGCACTGCGACGAGGCTGTTTTCTAAGCAACCTACTAGTTTCACGCTCATGCTGTCATTGGAGCAGGTGCGGAGGTTGATACAAATGGTCTCTTGATATGCAATATCATGGTACATGGCGTCCAGTCCACCACCTGTAATTATATCCATCTAGGTACAATCACCGGCTGCGCTGAGTAGGCTGTATCTTAGGCTTCGCTGGTGCCTACATGAATATTACGCCATGTCTTGGACTTGAGATGGAAGCAAAGTAAACACTCCCGTAGTATAGACTATTCGTATTCTTTGAGTTCCTCTACTAAGCCGGAACGACAATTGTTGTATGCAGGCCGTTCTATAGTGCCTGCAGTTCAGAGGTTCTACACACACACGAGACAATTCGTCTCAGGAAGACAGTAAATCGAGAACATGAGAGTCCTGTGATTTCGTTTTGGATCCCATTGAGGTGGCAGCGTTGCTCTCCACTGCGGTTTGGGGAATGAAACTCTGGCAAAGGGAATGGCAGCGACCGGTGAGCATCGGATGTAGCGGCATCGTTGCAGACGACAGCACAGGTTCTGTGGGCTGGGTATCGTCCTGACAACACCTCGGTTCCTGACTCGGAACGCAGACATATATCGAGTTCCCTCTCTGCGTCTATGTCTTCCTGGCCCTGAGTTTGAGACGATGGGGCACGAGGCATTCGACGCGGCATTGCATGTGCAGTGAAGACTGCGGCCTGTCGCTAATGAGCCGTCACCGCCTGCGTATGGAGACTTGTGTATCCACGTATGCCTAGACCTCCGGGGTCTGGTGTTCCCCGAGGTCACGGAGACACTGCCTCTCTGACGATGCCGATCATGCCCCAGGTGCCATGCGCAGGGGTACCAACATGACGAACCTTTGTACCCTTTCCAACGCGTCTGGCCGTGATCGCTTAGTCTACAGAAATATCCGAATTCGTCGACGAAGCCCGGCCATTTGCCGATTCGGGTAACTGCTTCGGCGTACTTTGAAGTCAACTTTGCCAACAAACGGGTGTTGCTGCGGCCGTGGCAATGCAGCACATCATTTATTGTTCCGAGCAACCTTGGAAGGACCACGTAAGTGATCTGGGCCCTCAGAGATCCACCGTATAATTGCCAGACAGCCTTGCATGTCCTAGGGGAGCATTTCCCCACAGATTTACAGTACTATGCGGCAAGTTCCTCTGATCATCTCGACAGATTTTGGGTTGGAACAACAGCACACACATCACTACACTAGAGCCGTTCTTACACCACTGATATCACTAATCTATTGTCCCATCTCAGCCCCGTCACTGCATCTGCTCTTCATCCATATTACCTCCAAATATTTGGGTCGTGCAAAATGTCGTCTGCAGCAACCGCAGAGCTTTACCGGGATGTTCCCAAGGCCGATCTTCTCACCATTGACTTTGCGAATCTCTTCGACAAGGACCCGCAGGAGGTGGCCAAGCTGGTCAACGCCTGTGAGCGAGACGGCTTCTTTTACGTCGACCTTGAGGGCCCTGGCTCTACAAAGTTTTGGGACAATCTCAACGAGGTCGACTTGATCACCAAGAAATGGTTCTCGCTGCCCGAGGATGAGAAGCTCAAGACGCCAACGGTATCTCTTGCTCACGGGTGAGTCTTTCCAAGAACAACCCGAAATTGAGAGAAGGAAGAAGAGCAACGAGGCTATTAGAACCTGCAGGTGGTGTGAGAATCTTGACTGAGACAAGTGTTGTCCAGGTTCAAGGCCATAGGCAACCAGTCCGGGGCCATCGAGTCGCGCCGGGATGGCTTTGAGGCTCTCAAGGTGTGTTCGCCATGAAACTCACCACAAATTCTGCCATACCAAGGGAGAACGACTCTTTGTGTCTTGCTGACGTCTCTTGACGATGTGCAGATCGGCAAGCACGAGCTCGCCGGACGCTGGGCGCTGGCGCCCGTCGTGAGCGAGCACCTGGCCCTCTTCGACCACTTCACCGCGTCATGCCACTTCATCGCCCGGCTCCTGCTCGACTGCCTCTCGGACGGGCTCGGCCTCAAGGGCGACGCCCGCCTCGAGACCCACCACCACGACGACTGCCGCTCCAAGAGCACGCTGTACTTCCTGCACTACCCGCCGGGGGAGCAGAACACGAACCAGGTCGGCCAGAACATGCACACGGACATCGGCACCCTGACCATCCTCTGGGCGCCGCAGTGGGGGCTCCAGGCCTTCGCCCCGAGCACGGGCACGTGGGAGTACATTGAGCCGCAGGCGGGAAAGATCATCGTCAACGTCGGCGACACGTTGCGCTTCCTCTCGGGCAAGCGGTTCCGGTCCGCGCTGCACCGCGTGCTCCCCATCGGCGGCATCCAGCACGAGGACCGTTACTCCATCTCGTACTTTTTGCGCGCGAACGACTCGACCGAGTTCGAGGACAGCAACGGCAAGGACTCGGATGCAAAGTCGTGGTATCTCCAAAAGTACCAGATGTACGAGATGCCTCATGAGATCCAAAAGCAGCGGACTATCCTGTCCGGCGGCATGGCTCAGGAACTCAAGGCGAGCTTCTGATGCGGGACAAGAGCAAGGAGTCTAGGGGAGGGGGGCATGCAGGATCCATGCATGTGGGAGAGAAGGAGGATTGTGACTGTAGGAAACGACACGCTCATTATCGAACTTGTTCAAGCATAGTGTTAGATAGCAATGCAGCTGGCCAGTCAAGTTTTCTACTGCGTATTGATTCTTTCTGAGGTACCTCGTGATTTCGTGATGCAATACAGTATTGAAGGGCTTGGTGCCATTAGTGTCGCTTGCCAAGTGTCTGGTTGGCAACAACACAAGCATATTAAACAACGGCAGTCTTGATGGACAACCAGCCCCGTACGTTCATGGCGCCACAAAATTCGTGGCTTGTTGAATTTAGATTCTTCGCACAATGCATTGGGCATTGACTGAGCTCCATATCGTGGATGCTGGGTCGTTAGGTTTGAAAGAGCCTGAGGGCCACTGTGGTCCTCAAACCGAGCCAGAAGGACCAACGCAAGCCAGTGTACGAGTAGTTTGGCCCCATGTCAAACTACAAGCAGCCATTCACAATTCTGATCATAACAGCCTTCCCATTGCGGTGATCACGTGGCTTAGGTCCAGAAAGGCAAACAGATCTACCTCTATGCAGGAACTAGGGGCGCCATACTAAATTAGAGACCTATTATATTTGACATTAATGTAAATTATGACATACTTATTAATTTTAATGCTTAACTTATATTATTTTAACTGTAGTAAAAGGGGCTTTATTACTTAATTTTATTTTAAATGTTTAGTCTTTTTGAATTAATTCTTTTTAGATATATTCATATAAATGTGACGTGTATATTACCGACCAGTGGTCTTTTCTGATGCACCACCGGACGGTATAGCTCGCCCACAAAAGTGGACAGGCAGGGGAAGCAAGATGGGGAAGGATCAACTATCCGATCGGGACCACACCGAGGTTTGAAATACCTGCAATGCCCATAATGGCCCGAAGACTGGATTTGTCCGAGCTCAAGAATTTCCGTTGTGAAACCCTGATGCTCGGAGGACAGATCCTGTCGATCAGTTCCTATCACAGACGGCTGCTCTGGTACTGACCAGGGCCTCGTGCCAGCCCATGCGTGAGAATGAGTCACGTTTGAGTTGTGATCGGGAGTACGTGCCGGGCTCTCGTTGTCAATGACAATGGGAGCAATCGTCCGTATGCTCCGACATCAGGGCCAAGAATGCGAAGGCATGAGGCAACTTGGGACACTTGGGAGTCCTGCCACATGCGGCGAGAGCCTTTTGCATTCCAGTAGTTCTGACAGAGCTTGTGCATATTGTCGAAGCACAGGTTCGATTATAGAGATGGCTTCAATATATATATGCTATGATAAATGCTTCTATCCCACAGAAACCTCGTCATCGACACTGCCAGGTCAGAGTGCACGATTCTACCACATTTCAGCAAACATTCATCTCGAGAACACTCATTGGCGACCATGGCTGTTGACAACACTCCCACTGAAGCTCAGCTCCACACTATTAATTTCAGCAAGGCTGTGGCAGGTGATGCGGATGCCTTGGCAACACTGGTCCAGGCATGCGAGAAGGACGGATTCTTCTTTCTCGACCTCCGGGACTGGCAGTCAGGCGAAATGCTCGAGAGCCTGGAAAAGGCATCGAGCTTGATGAAAGAATGGTTCAAGCAACCGCTCGAGGACAAGTTGGCCACCGAGACCTTGTCCGACGCTCATGGGTAGGCGTGCTTGTCCCCACTCCTCCCGCTCTTCCCACTCTTTCCCATGACACGCAGGCCGCTGACTCGAAGATCCCTGGACAAGATACAAGCCACCCGGAGTACAGTCTGGCGTGACGGAGAAGGCTCGCGATGGTTTCGAGGCCCTGAGGGTATGTCGAATTTCTTCCCGAGAAAGGCGTGACAGAGACAAGTCTCCGAACTCTTAGGCCGGCAGCTCACGGTGCTCACGCAATAGATCAGCCGGACCTCCATCCTCAATCGGGAACACCTGCCCACAATTGTGCTCGACAACCTCCCTGTCTTCGAGAAGTACCAGCTCTCGGCCCACTTCGTCTTGAAGACGCTGCTTGCGCGGCTCTCAGACGCAGTGGGGCTGCAGGGTGGCGAGCGCTACGAGGCGTTCCACCCAGACGATGCCCCGTCCAAGAGTACGCTCTTCTTCCTCCACCACCCCATCACAGAGAAACTCGCCGATCAGACAGGCCGGGGCCACAACGCACACACGGATGTGGGATCCTTCACGCTGCTGTTCACCGAGCAGCCCGGCCTGCAGGTGCTCTCGCCCGTGACGAGCAAGTGGGAGTACGTCGACTCCAAGCCCGGGCACGCCATCATCAACGTCGCCGACACGCTGCGCTTCATCTCTAAGAAGCGCTTCCGCTCGGCCATGCACCGGGTCCTCCCCCCCGGTGGCAAGATGTCTCAGGACCGGTACTCTACGGCCTATTTCCTCCGGGCCGGGGACGATGTCGTGCTTGAGGGGCACGATGGCAGCAAGGTCACGGCGGGTCAGTGGTTCCTGAGCAAGTATGCCAGCTTCAACCAGACCATGGAGGAGCAGCGTTCCAACTCGATTGCGACGGGGGGCATGGAGAGGGACCTGGGTGTCGCGATTTGAGCCGAGACTGGCAGAAGAGCGACGAGCATCACAGTGTGTTTCTCTGTACAGGGCTGGTTCCTGCAATTGCATAATGCAAAGAGAGACAGGTTGACCGGACCATATTTAGCTTCCTTGCACGTATTATCAGAGACCAAATTGATTGACCTCGATGCTGTCGGAGCGGGCCAGGGCTCGGAGGTATCCCTAAACCTGTGTCGCGGTGTCTTTTGTCCTGGCATACACTTCACGTGAATACCCTCCGCTAGCTATTGTACTGTGAAAGGCTTCACATAGGTCTCAATACATATGATTGTTCAGGCCGGCGTTGTGATGCACTGGTAATAGTCCGAGGAACGGGAACCATTGAAGTACAGGCACGACCTGTGGTATAAAGCGGAACGCTGGACCGCAAGATAAGTCCAGACCAACCCAACATTTATGGCTATCAAGGCTGTTATCAAGGTCCCAGGCTATCTCTATTCATGCAAAACCTCGCGTAGAGCCCAGCGACTACTCTCTCAAATCTGCCACAAGATAAAACAATCATGGTCCACCTTCCCGAGCCTTTCGCGTCCATCCCGCGGACCCAGCTTCTCTGGCCAGGGCCCTCGCCGTTGCACCCCATGCCGCACCTAACCAAGCACCTGCACGAGACGACACCGTCGCGTGCCGAGCTCTGGGTCAAGCGCGAGGACTGCTCGTCCGGCCTGGGGATGGGCGGCAACAAGATCCGCAAGCTTGAATACATCGTGCCCGAGGCCCTAGAAAGGGGCGCCACCGCGCTCATCACCACGGGCGGCGTCCAGAGCAACCATATGCGTCAGGTCGTGGCCGTCGCCAACAGCCTCGGCCTGCGCGCCGTGCTGGTGCCGCAGGGCGCCCCGCCTAAGGCGGCAAGTGCCGGCCAGGAGGCGTCGTCATCGTCGTCGTCGTTCCATCGGCTTGGCAATGTCCAGGTGAGCCGGATCCTTGGCGCCAAGATCGCAGCGCCAGGAGTCTCAATGGAGGCCGTGGCCGACGGGATCGCGGGGAGCGGCGGCGTCCCGTACATCATCTCCCCGGGGGCATCCGCCCACCTGTACGGGGGTCTGGGCTTCGCGCGGTGGGCCTTCGAGGTCGCGGAGCAGGAGGCGGAGCTTGGTGTGTTCTTTGATGTAATCGTCGTGCCCGTGGCGTCCGGGGGCACTCTGGCAGGCATGATTGCCGGTTTCAAGGCGGTCGATGCTCACGCGGCGGCGGACGCAGGCCGGGATGTCAAACGACCTGGCCGCACTCTCGTCGGCATTGATACCTACAACAAGCCGCCGGGTGAGCTGGAAGGCAAGATCCTCGAGATTGCGCAGCGCACGGCGGAGGTGATTGGGCTCGGCAAAGGTGCCGTCCGGCCAGGTGACGTGATTTTGGACACGAGATACAACCGCGGAACCCATCAGGACTGGGACGAAACGGCAGACAAAGGGGTTAGGGAGCTTGGCAGGACGGAGGGCATCGTGAGTGATCCAATCTACTCGGGCCGCGCCCTGGGGGCCATCCTGGACATGGCAGGCAAAGGTGAGCTCGACCAGGCAGGGAAGGTCTTATTCGTGCACACTGGAGGCCAAGCTGCCCTTGGCGCCTTTCCAAAGGTGACCTACTACAAGTCTTGATGTGGCTATTCGCTTGGTCACGGGCCTGAGTGTTGGAATTAGCGGGGATCGTGTCCCATCGATCGATTCCCTTGTTGTGGCTGTATCAGCCGCCCCGGGGCAGAATACACGTCACCTGGGCATGGGCAAATCCAAGTCCCACAAAATCGTTAATATCGGGGAACCGTTAGTCTGTACACTTGTGACACGACTCGCAGCCCCTGATGATGCAGGGTGTGCATACGGATTACTTCCTGACCGGTGCCTCAAGTGCTCGGAGCGCGAGCGTGCTTGGCTTGAGTGCATTTGTAATCCAGCCACGATCAATGTGCACTCCCCCGGGGTTAAAAACGTTCAATTTTGCTGGCTATTTTCTGTTCGCAATTCCGGACCCACCAGATCACACTTTGCCCACTTCGTTAGCGAAAGCGACTCCGAGTGGAGAAGTCCACACTTGACGTTCTTAAATCCGGGGGAGGTGTAAGCTGAGCAATAGTGACGGGTGCCGTGATTCGGATGAGAATGCGCTTAGTCTCCATAGGCGTCTATGGCTTGATACAACAGCCATGAATGGCCCCCGGATTTCCCTGCTGTTAAAGAGTTGATATACGTCGCAAGATTCCAAGTCATCGTCACTGTATGTATGTGCTGTACAGGGTACGACGCAATGAAAAGCTTTGTGCTGGACTACCCAATGTATGGCATACCAAAGGCATTCCACCCGGAGAAAAACCACCGACGGCATGAACCGACAGCATAAAATACGCGATGTGACAGTTCTGCAGGCATGGCAGCAGGAGGTGACAGCAAGAGCTTGGCCGAGCCATCGCGGAGCCGGCCCGCCGCCGCACGGCGCGGCTACCCAGATGGCGTGCCCCCAGTAATGCTACTGTGACAAGTCTTGCCCACGTCCACTGCCACCACCAACGCAGCCTCTCCTCTCCTCACTGGCTCAACTGCCCACCACGACGATCCAAGGCTACCAGCCCAGCAGAAAAGATCAACTGACAGCATCGTCTCGGCGGCAACATCGGAGGAAAAGCCCCGAGCAAAACAGTTGGCGCTCACACCACCCAAGCCAATATCACCCTCTAACACCAATTGACTTTACCATCTTGTTTCTCGACATTATATCCACCTAAAGAGGTAGGAAAAGTCACACCGAGCAATATCTCGAGGTGGGGGGGGAATGACCCATCAATGATATTTGAATCAGCAAAAGGGTCATGATAGGATTGAAATCCAAGGGGCGTTCCCCGTAATTGTGCCCAGTGCCAATTATTTTGTTAGGGGCTTGCGGAGAAAACCATGTTAAGGAACTGCATCACTGCTCAAGGACCCTTCGCCCTGCTCGTTGGGTTTCTGGTCGACGTGGCATGTGGTCTGCACATGATGTGAGCCGTTGCTGCTCCTGCTTACACGCCGGCAGCCGTGCTTGAGAATAGAGAGCATAACAATACACTGTCACGGGCTCCAGCCCGTACGGTTTTACTTTTATGTCTGCTGGTCCATAGATCTCAAAGACCAGTAGTTATGGCTGGTGCAATCACTCCTCTATCAGCCACTACTGAGTGTCGCCAGCTCCCCGGGAGACAAAGACCAGCACCGGCGAGTAGGGGTACTTTTAGGATAGGTAATATTGGGTCCGGCATTCCTAACGCCATAATTGCTAATGTTGCTACCATAGTAGAGGGTGGGAGAAGTCTGAGTCGCGTTCGCCAAGATACTAAGATTCGGGCAGATCCGCAGATGCAAGAGTCATCATCCCAGCAGCCCTAGGCACGATGATGGGGCACATGAATCTCCCCGTGGATCGCGCGTATGCCGGCCCCCGGGGCAGACGGCATTTAAGGTTTCGACAAGGAGCGAATGGCAGTTGTGCCCGCCCGGGCACGACGACACGCGCTCGATCACCACTTTTGCAAGACACGCAGCAACCGGGCAGAGCATGCCGCAAGATGGATTTGCTATTGCGTGTTCGAACGAACACGCAGGCTCGGACATGAGGTCCTTGTTACCCGATTCTACAATCAACTACACACGGATGTCCGCGGGCAATCATTTACATTATAGGTAGTTTCTACAGGTAATTATAAGCCCGCAAGTAATATCAATAATTCGTTTCATTCCTCATATGTCATAATTCCAATTTAGGTTAACAACGATTAATCATTTTTATTGTTCTAATACTCTTCCCCATGAGCAGTAATTTGCTGAAGCTGATAAATTTATGGTAAGAGTGCTGAATAATACAAATAAAAAGAATTAGACCTAGGGCCCATGTAAGCACTCTTTGGGTGATATATTCCCGACCATCATTCACCAGGGTGGGTCTCCAGGTTACTTATTCGGTATTACCCACGTACGGGTAGGGTAATTCCTGTTCCAGGTGAGGGGCCCAAGTCTCGCCGCCGGCATCGCTGTGGCACTTGTGTTATTAATTGCTTTAGTCCATTCTCGATGAAGCATCCTGAGCCGGGGTGGGCCTGAATACGAGCCGATCCTCGCTTGTGGACAATGATGGTGGGAATGAATTGGGCCAGAAAGGATGGAGGATTCCGGGGTTGCCCTCGGAGTGTAAAGTACAGATGATCCCAGGGATGATCCCATCTAGAAGAATATAGTGTGTAGATTATCGCAGCAAGAACGACTGTCTGTACTGTCTAATTTGTCCACACCCTCCTAGCCTGCCCATGCCCTCACTCGTACTCCATTGCGAGAAATTGTGCATTGGTACATCGCCTCACTTATTCTTCCCGGCCCAAATGGCGACCCAAGAACAGAAAGATGACAACAAGCCGCAGCCGGGCGTAGGGCGCCGCTTGGCATGTGAGCGATGTCGAAGTCAGAAGCTAAGGTGTATCCGCGGGGACAAGGACACGTGTCTGCGGTGTTCGGATGCTCAAGTTGCATGTGTTGTGTGTCCTCGAAAGGCTGCAGGCAGGCCAGCCGGCCGCAAGAATGCTGCAACGGTACCTCAGCAGCCAGTAAATGGACACTCGGACATGCTTGCGAGCATCGGGCGTATCGAGGGCGCGAGAGCGCAGCAGAATATGGGGCTTACGGAGAATAACTTTGGCTCAATGATCAGCGACGACTTTGACGATTCCTTGGACTTCACCTTCGATCCTCTACGCATGGATGATGTCGTCGTCAGCGCATTCGACGCAGCCAGGTTCGCCGACGATTACAGCACCGAAACTTTGAGTAACCTCCTCGGGGCAGAGTCCAACCTGTCCTCAGATATCCCTTCGAGCTGGCTGTCCACGCTCGGGACATCACCCAGGACCCCATCAGCGACACCTGAGTGGCAGAGCGCGGTCTCGGATCCAGACATTCAACTTTCGAGGCTCCAACAGAAGCTCACCAGCCATCTGGCATCACTGCGCTCCCTGTCCTGGGACGTAACGGCCGTCTTGAGATGGGGCAGCGGGCAGTGTACCATGTGCCAGCAACCGCAAGCAGGAGACGGACAACTCTCGCTCGACCCCCTTGCCAGCACCTTTCAACTGATATTCGAATTCGAACAGATTCTGTCGACAGTGGAGATACCAGAGAATAACAACAATAACAACAACAACAACAACTCTCGGCCGTGTAGTAGGAAACTGCACGAAGGCGGCAGCAGGCCGAAATTACCGGCGGGCGACAGCTGCGGGCAGGAGATGAATCTGTCACGCACCCTGACGGCCGTGTCCTGCTACATCCAGCTGGTGTTCATCTACAACTGCATCTTCTCGTACGTGGCCGAGCAGTGCACAAACAACCGCACCGTGAGGGACTATATGCTGTTCTCTGCTCCAAGCCTGTACATTGGGGGCCAGGCAGTGCCGCCGGCCAGGAACATGTTGGGCCAGTCGCTGGTGCGGCTCATGGAGGCCAAGATCAGGTCGGTCGAGATGGCGCTCGGCCTCCCGCGAGACTTCTGCATCTCCAAACCGATACATGAAAGTGGTGAAGATGGCGCAAAAGGCATGGGACTGGTCAGGGACCGGTCGGGGAGGGCATTGCTGGGGGTCCTCCAGGCTATGGTGCTGACGGGGGATGCCGATGCGGGTCGCCCGGCCGTCATGGCGAATTTAAAGGAAAAGATAGCTTACTTGTACTCACTGAATTAAGCACGCGCCCCCTCATTTTAAAAATTAAAAAAGAAGAATAACATGTTATAAAATATTATATTAAATATAAATAGAAATTTAAAATAATGTTTAAATAAAAATTAAATAAAATTATATAACGTGGTTTATCACCCAGCGCAACAGATCACCCAGCGCAACAGATCACCCAGCGCAACACTTTTCCAACTTCACCCAACTTTTATTAACCATAGCACTACATTAGGGCAAGTAATTCAATTAAATGTTAGCCCCGATTAGTACTAATAGGTTTGAATTACCTATTTCCAATTAGTTTTGTTAATTTAAAATAGTTAATATAGCTGCAGTACTGGTCTAAATAGGCTAACTTTAGGTGAAAAATATGCACTTTATACCAAATAATACCAACTATATAATTAAAAATGCAAACCGCTATAGACCGCCTAAATATATATATTAATAATAATTAGTGCTAACGTGGTTTACCAGTGAGTGGCCAGTATCAGTGAGTGGCCACTTTTCAGCCAGTTTATTAACTTCAGCTAACTATAGCACCCCCCCAGGGCCAAATAATTAATAAAAATTGGCACCAATTAGTACCAACTATACCTAATTACTTATTTTTTATTAATTTTATTAATTTAGAGGAGTTAGGGTGCGTGCAGGGGGGCTGGCAATTATAAGGTTTGTATAGGCCAGGCTGTTTTGTATATATATCGCGTCTCATTTTTTTGCGTTAGTCTTGCATTGTTTCTCCTATTTAAATATTTAACACGTTACAAATCAACAACCAAAACATATATCATACATCTCAAAAGGACAGAATACTTTTAGCTATTCAGGCTATTTAGAAATCCAATAAATCTAACACGGAACCTATAAAAGTAGCTTAAGCTGCAAAGATCTTTAACGTTCTTTAAACCACATTACGCCGCAGAATAAATCAATAATGTTTTCGCAAGGAATCACGCGTCAACACCTATAAACTTAATGCAATTAAAAAGAAAACGCTTATCCAATACATTATTAATCAAAATACACGTGAATTTCCCCTATAACTTTCTAATATAGAAAATATAGCAAACCTCTTGCTAGCATCGCAAGATATTAAGCCGGTGGGTAAGCACTGGCTTTAACGCTTTGTAGATATGTAACCCAGCCTAAAAACCAGGTTTAATTGTCCTTATAACTATCAGAGGGCTCTTTGCAAAGATCCAAAGGTAATTAAAAACTGGTTTAGGCTCCTCCAGAATATAATAACCAAGTACCAAATTATTAACAACAATCTTTATAACTGCAATAAGACCGGCTTTATAATAAGCATAATTACTATATTAATAGTTATTATATATGCTAATAAATATAAAAAAGCTAAATCTATTTAGCCTAGCAATCGGAAATAGGCAACCGCTTTTTAATGCATTAATGCAAGCGACTGGTATATCCCGCTGTTTGTTATCATTCAGGGCGCCTACCACCTTGCAAGCTGGACTACAAAGTTAGGTTTCCCCCCCTCCTAAGTAATTATACCTATTTTAAATAAATAAACAGATAATAAAACTGGCATTAAGTGAATTTAGCACTTTAATAAGTATATAAAATTAAAAAAAAAGGCGGATTACTAAATATTAATACTTAATAGCTATAAGAGCTATATATCTGCCAAATTTAA
>LJJS01001715.1:0-30330 GCA_001447215.1 Diaporthe aspalathi
AACTGATCCACGTAATGATATGATCCACGTAATGGTAAACCACGTTATGCAAATTTCTGGTGCTTAAATTTGTTGGTGCCTTTTTGGCAACATCATCTTCAGTCATAAATCTGCCTTCGGTGTTCCAAGATTCATTGTCTGGACACACAGAACATTTCGACACACAGCGAGCACCCTGGGGTGTATGCGCACAACAGCTATGGCACAGATGGACCTATGCCTGATTTCAGGCCGATTCCTTCACATACCCTGCCCTTGTTGTACCAGCTCAACTTCGGCTCTAGCAGCTCCGCGGTGACCCACCGAGCTGTTTGGGTGTGTGTGCTGTCAGTCTCAGGGTCTCCGAATGGCTTGCCAGTCCTGTCTTTCTTCAGGCCATCGCCGATGTGAAGTCTGTCCAACGCATCCTCGATGGCAGCATCGCCTCCCTGTTCTGCCCGTCCATCGCCTCCGCCGGCACGGCTCCTCGGGAAGCTAGTCCTGCCCTCCGCCAGAGACTGAAAGATCACGAGCTGGTCCTGCAGGAACTCATCCACCACACCTCCCGCACTCATCTCCTCAGACAGCGACTTCGTGACAGCCCTCGCCACCTCCTCGCTGAGCTTCTCCACCGACTTGCCCTTGCGCTTCCCGTTATAAAGCAGGTCTCGGCCCCATCGCAGTGTCGGTGACTTTGCGACGAGGAGGACATAGATGCGCGCCTCGTGCTTGCTATCCTCGGGGGCCCGGAAGTCGCACTCGACCCCGGGGAACGTTCTCCCCAGGTGCTCGCGTAGAGCGGCCTCAAGCTCAGCATGCATGGCGCTCGGTGTGATGACGGTCACCTCGATGGCCCTGATATCGAGGTCTTCCGGCCGCGACCCGAGGCCGAGTCCGCCCCTGAGCCTCAGCGTCTCCCCGATCGGCACCGGCCGCACCCTGAACCAGAGCGACCCCCTCGACGTAGGGCCCATGCTCCAGCCCCTGCCGTCGATGCGCCTCTCCACGGCCACGCCGAACCAATCCTCCAGCGCCGGCAGGAGCAACTGGTCCAGGTACTCGTAGCTGGGCGAGAACGAGACGTTGGTGCCGCCCGAGATGGTCAGCTCGACCGGCTCGCCGCTGTCGTTGCCGGCGAAGAGGAGGAAGGGGAAGACGGCCTGGAAGACGAGCAGCGCACTGGCGGCGGCCGACTCGGCGCGGATGGTGATGTTCCTCTCCCACAGCTCGCCGGGCCCGCGGGCGGGTCGGAACTCGAGCGTCTTGCTGCCCACCTCGAGGCCCTTGACGTCGGCGCCTGTTGCCTTTGCGAGCCATGCGATTGATGTGAAGTGCTGTGACTTGAGGCCTGGTTTTAAGTTAGTAATGCCAGCCCCGAGATGAAAGACGACGCACGGGAGACCATTTCAGGCTCCGGTTGTGTCATTACCTCCTCCTCTAGGCCCGGGGCGGTTGCCCCTCACGTCTGTGATCCTGACTGGTTTGCATGCGACTGAGGCGAGCGCGATTGCGATCCTGACCAGCTGCCCGCCACCCTCGCCGGTGCGGCCGTCGAGGTGGATGGCCTTTTCCGGAGCCATGTTTGTGTGCAGTGCCCTATCCAGGTGGGTATGGACTGTCCGGTCTTGATGTCCCCTGAAGTCAGGGGCAAAAATGAAGTTGTTGATACCGCTCGACGGGGCGCAGGCTATTGACCGCTAGCGTGCGGTACAAGGTTGAAAAATCTGTATCAACAATGAGAAAATCGTTGCCTTCAACTCTCGAAAGGTATTACTGAAGGTAGATTCAATTGACTTGGACGTTGGTTGCCTTGAGGGAAGCAAGCTAAGCCACGCTGAGTCACCCGGCGACGGTGCTATGGTCAGTCACACAAACAAACATCGCTGCCCCATTGCTTCGTCTATTTTCAAGCGTCAAACTTCAAAGTGAAGTTTCTTATGCGACTCAACACCTTGTTTGGCCTTTCTCATTCTCAGATGCGAAGCGGAGGCCAGTGCACAGCCCTCACTGGCGCAGATACGCAATGGTCGATAATGTCACTCAAAAGGACCATGATAAGACTTTGGAATATTCAGTCCAATGTGACTGGTGCCGGAAAATCAGTTTGAGCCTTTGCTAGCAGTTACAGGTGAGATTAATTTCGGAAATCGAGCATGCGGACGCAGCTTACTTGGAAGTTTAAACTTGGTTGGGCTACAGGAGGAAGAGGGCTGGCTTCAACGACGCTCCATGCACTCCGAGAAAAGTTGTGTTTCTTCCGGCGTGAATCAGAGCTTCTATCAAATGCAAAAGTCTAGTGGAATCCGGCATTTGACGGGCACGCAGACGAAGGTGTATCATGTGTACCTCTTGTTGTACTAAATCGGAGTCCCAGGTTCCACACAACACGGAGATTCGATCTCTCTAATATCTTTGCAACCGTGGAGACTTGTCACACACATTGTTGAGTCCTCGGTGTATGCACAGTCAAATGCCTAGGCTGACGACCATAACATGCCAAGGTTGCGAAATTATAAAAAGACGCAGGAGACTCCTCAGGCACGGCACGGGAACTCGGCAGTTGCCGACTGTAGCACGCGGGCTATGGGCCACCTGTTTCTGGCTCGCAACAATCACGATGCCATGCTCGCAACAAGACCGCACCATCCTTTGAGGTATGTGAAGCGTATACCTGCGAGTGGCACACCCGCAATGAGGTTCTCCAAACTCGATCTCGAAGGACCCGAAAGAGCCGCTGTCCGCCTTGCTACTTTCCATCAGGGATAGCAACTTCGGTATGCAAAGCTTCACTCGATGACCTCTGGTACCGGACCTTCAAGCAGCCGCTACTATCTCTCCGACGACTTCCGCGACGCCGCCGGCACCATCACTTCACAGGTACCGATGCGATCTGGATGAAGCAGGACGGCCAGGAGGATAAACTCAACCGCACCACACATGCGGGTACGCATACGAGGTGCGTAACTATGTCTGGCTAAGGGGGTGCATCCCTCCCGGAACTGAGGCTTTTCTGGTCACGCCGACACTCGAGACGGAGTCCGCGAGCCCTGCCCGGCGGTCGCAAACTTAGCCCGACAGGAGACAGCTTCAGAGTGCGTTTGAGATCTCGGGCGTTTTCCCAAGGAGGTCTGCTGAACAGAGGCATGACTAGGCCGCTGGCTGAGCCGGCAGTCCGCTCAGCCGCACGCGCGCGACGTCTCTGTTCGCTACGCGAGAGCCCCAGAACCCGCCATGAGCACAGGGAGCGCCTCTCATCGAACCACGCGCGCACCGCCGAGTGGACGCCATTCTTTGCGAAGCTGTGTGGCCCCCCAACTCTGCATCGCGGCCGCATCAGTGTGTACGGCAGAAACCGGACCAGGGACGACAATACCGGGCCGCCGTGTTATCACGTCGGGGTTCAGCAGCAGCGCACAAGTCTGCGGGCAGTGAGTGAGTGGGCCGCCAGCCTGTTCTGCGGCAAACGCTGTTCGCCAACATCAATACTCCAGCGCCCCCTCCAGGGTCGCGACTCAGCAGCACGCAACAAGCACGGCTAGCACCGACAAGTGGTAGCAGTTCCAGCTCGTTGAAATGGGGGCGGGCGGGTCGGGTGGCCGAACACCATCAAGTTGGGGCGGCCTGGCGGCGGACGAGGCGGCCAGGGTGGTCGACTGCGGTGGCGGCAGCACCCAGCAGACCCTTCGCATGGCATAAGCAATGCCTCGTCATGGCGCGCCAGACCTTGCCCGAGGGCACACACCGACAGCTTCGCCGCCGAGGTGGGCACGCACATCGCCGGTGACCTATGACCCGGCCGACGCGCAGTGCTGCGCGACACCAGATTCCCCCGCCCGGTACAATACTTGCACCGCGGAAACCTCGTCCGGAAGTAGGACGTGGACTCACCCTGCGACGATACGCAAGGCCGCCGCGAAAGGTCAGTCGTTGGCTATGATGTTATACTTCTGCACACCATGCATTTTGACGCCTCGCGGGAATGAGGGCAAGAACAGGGGAACGCTCGTGGGAAGGCCTCCGTGTATAGTATGATGTAGGGGAAATGTTAGGTCTCATATCTGTGGATTGTGGAGCGTGTCAGAAGTTAGAGGAACCCTTTCACCGACAAGTTTTGTCCTCACAGGAACGCTCCTCCCGGTTCCCTATATCCAAGCATCCAATACCCTATCTCGGATACCCGCGACCGCCTCATCCACAGCCGCTCGAATCGCGTCAAACATGTCTTCCTCTTCTACGTAGTCTTCCAGCCTCTGATCTATAAGCTGATCCATGTCGTCTACCATCGACTTGCGCAGCGTGCGCATCTCCTCCCGCAGGCCGTCAAGCTGGGTTGAAATGTACGCCTGCACGCGATCTGGGACATCGGTGGACACGGACACCGCCGAGCACCGATCTCCTGATGTAGTCGGCCCGGATGGCCCGGGCGAGGCAGACGAAGCTTGCGAGGCAGTAGATGCTTGCGAGGCAGCCCGCACAGCAGGCCCTGGCACCTCGTCGTGCTGCTCCCGTCGAGGACGGCGACAGTCCCGCGAGGATTCGACAAGAGCCGTCAGCTTACGCGTCTCATCGGCAACTCGCACGCGTTTTTCGTCAATGTCGCTGAGCATCAAACTGAGTCGCTCCTCCTTTTCATCCACGCGTCGCAGAAGCTCCTCGATCGCCTTTTCTTTCTTCTCCGTGCGCCGCAAAAGCTCCGCCATGATTTTCTCCCGCTCGCCGACCGCGAGATTGAGATGCTGCCATGTATTATACCTGGGCGTACTGCTAGAGCTCAGGCTCCGATCACGGCTCCTACCCCTGCTGAAGCTCCTGTCCCTACTTCTGCTCTTGACTGTAGGCGAGGACGAGGGCGACCTTGAGCGCAGTCTTTTGTGCTGCCGTCGCTTTGGTCCAGATGCGGGGCAAGGTAGAGGAGGTCCGTCGGAAGCAACGTCCGGGTAGGCTGGTGGCTGACCGGCAAACAATGATGGAGGCGGGCGTTCGTTACACGAAAAGGGGTCCAGCTCGTCGAGTTCGACAATCCGGCCGCCCTCTCCACGGTACAGTGAGCGCAGGTTGGCCTGGACAGGGTCCGCATGCAGTCGGCCGCTTGTCGACACGGCCTGGCAGAGGGCCGTAAGCTGCGCAGGGTCGGATGCTACAGCAGCAGCTGACGGCAGGGATACACAGATGACAGCCTGCTGGGCGATCAAGCGAAGAGCATCAAGTGTATTACAAGCAGCCGGGTTTGCAGCGCGTATGTGGCCAGCCGGTACACTTCGTGGCGCAACTATACTGACAGAGCCCGACGGGGCAAGGAAGAAACGCAGGCATGTTTTCGTGGAGGGAGGGATCGTGTTGGAGCGGCCAGTGGCGCCGGTATCTTGGTCGACGTCGGTAGTATTGCTATGTTGATAGATGCTGAGGATTTCAATCTTGTCGGGCGGGATATGGAGGAAAAAAGGCACAGCACGCGTCTCTGTGTCGAGTTCGAGGCTGACAAGAGTGCGCAGACGGAAAAAGGCGAGGTTTCTCTCTGGATCGAAGAAAAGGCTTAAAGCGGTAGGAAGTGGGAGGGCGGTGTTTGAGCTCCCTTGATGTTGGCATTGGTGAGAGTCGACATGATCGATGTTGACTGAGCAGCCGTTGATGTTGCGGCCACGGAGGCCAGGAGCTTGGTTTGAAGGTGTGACCGATGTCATGGTCGTTCGGGATGGGCCCTAGAACGCCGGTAATGGAGTCAGTATGACAGAATCTGTGGGAACGGAAGCGAGGGAAACAATTCCCTGTCGAGTTCTGGCTGCGACTGCAACTGCATTGAAACCCAAGCGAGTGAATGAACAGCAACAGCGACAGCAACGGCGACAGCGACAGCAGCAGCAACAACAGCAACAAAAGCAACACTCGCCAGCCTCCTCCTGATCCTCCTTCTCAGCGTCTCTACCGCGCACAACAAAGTTCGCCAAGCGCGTGCGGTGGCAGTCGACCTCGTTGCTCCCCAAAGCCCAGCGCCCGAGAACCAGAGTCGTAACCCCGATCCGAGTGGTCTGTAGCGTGGCAGTGGGTGCGCGACAGCAAAGCTGAGAAGGTACTGCGGAGAGTGCAATGCAGTATTAGGGAACCAGGATGTTGGTCATGATGGAGGAGGTGGATGTGGTGATGCAAAGGTTGTGTGGTGGATGGTTGACGGTTGGAGGTTGACTGATGGTGGAGAGTGGATTGGGCAGCAGCGAGTTCAAATGTTGAGAGGCTGGGAAGCTGCAGTGGGACGCTTACATAATTCAGAGCCTGGTCCGTGCACCTCTCACCAGTGAACATTGGAGGTGCATTCACTCACTGCCAATACAAAACCACATCGCGATACCTCTTTATTATTGGGCGAGGCCATTTATTCCAACTCGAGCAATCTGCCAAGTTGGTGCTACTAATCCAAAAACACTTCAAGCTGAATTGTTATGTGTTCCTGCTGACGGACCCCTTATCACAGTCAGGGCTGACCCCACTGGCAGGCTTGGAGGAGATCATTGTGAAGAGGATGATACTTTCACGGTTGGGGCATCGATGCCTATTCCGAGCTTGCATTACTCTCGCCGTCGTGATGTCTCTTCGACTCATTTCTCTCGATTGCTTCTGTGTTTGATTCCCTAACGTCAGCATAGTTTGCGAACCACGATATCAGCAACCAGTCTCTCCTCACTCGTCCCTCTCGAATGCTGACGTCACCCAGTAGAACTCGCGGCACGTTCTCACACGGAACGACGCAGCAACGAAATCATTCCTCTGGGTTAGACTACCGGCCTGCTGCCACACGACATCGAGCTCGGTAACTACTAAATAATCTGCCGTATCACCACAAGACACCCAATAAGAATGAACTGCTCGTTGCTGGGCTTTACGGCACAGCTTACTCCTGCAGGACATCTTGTCCAGAAAAACTCTGTTTATTATGACCTGAACCAAAGCAGGGAACACACGTCTGGTGCGGTCCCGGCGGCCCATGCAAAACATATAAGGTGCTGCTCGTGATGATCATGTCAACTCCACCAACACCCCGCCGACGGCCCCGATGATCCTCGCCTTTCACGACGCGGTGGGCCATGACAGACTGCGCCCGAGGCGCGTTACCGTATCGTCCTGGTGTGTGCGTCCCCACATCCACGTCAACCCGAGTGACAGATCGCCAGCCAAAAAAAGATGATGCCAATCAGCAACCGCAAGAGGAGAAAAAGCCGCACCGCGACCCTGAGGCATACACATATCTCGGATACATGGGGTGGCCACAGTCCCTTGCTCGTAGCCGGCGCTTTTGCTAGCCCTAGAATGACGCCGGCATGTGCTAAGTCAGGTACCTAGGTAGGCGAAGTGTCGAGCAGATACGGCCCGAGTTCGACATCGTCCACCCTGACGCATGGGTCGAGGTGCCTGGAAAAGCGCAGTCAGATGTAGCCAAGCCTTCTTGGAAAACACTCGGATTTAAGTCGACATAATTTCAGCCTGCTCGGAATATCTCTCATTTCTACCTCAGATTGATATGATATGATCCAATCGGAGTCCTCTCTCAAGCGTATTTGTACACCAATTAACATATTTTGATTAGCTCTGTGGACTAATTGTATTCTCTCCATTGGTCCACAGAGCTGCGATGATAGCGGTTGTTGTTATGGAACAAGCGGTAACGTGATTCTTTCGTAAGTACAATCAACTCGCCATGTCATACCCGAGGCGCGAGTATCCAGCCTACCCCAAGCTAGTGGTTTTCGAAGCCGCGATTCCATACTAGAAAGTTCTTATTGTCAGAAGGTGTTCCTTCGTGCTGGCGCTGTTGGCAGGCCGTCAGGCCGTCAAGTCCGGTCAAGTTCGAAGCCGTGGAGGTTGGAGCCATCTGAACCTAGTCTTATACCGTCAGGCCACGAACTTTGTACCAAATCTAGTTGTAGCCGCATTGCGTCATACTTCGATACTGTAGAAAGATACCCGGTGAAAATGGATAAGTGTATTCCCCTCCAGCCCCTGGAATTCCAGGCGGTCTGCTCGTTTGGTTTCATGGTGGGGAGCATGCAGTCCGGCTCCCCACAATTACCCCGGACTGGATGCTCCTTGGCAGACGACGGGTGTCGGGGCTCGATTTCCAAGGTGAGGTAAAATAATGGACACCTGGGCACTGTTACTTGTTGTGCAGTACGACGTTTCCTGCGGGGCGTACTCGCTGATGGCCGAATGGGCGCCGGTGGGCACGCCGGGTGAACCCCCGGCAGACGGAGGCTGTCCGCCTCAAGGTTCAAAGGGCAGGTAGATAGATAGATATTGGCTGAAAAGGCGCCCCGTTTTCAGACCATAAAAGGCCCTAGAAATTCTTCGAGGTTTTGTTTCCCAAATTTCCTTCAACCCTCACACATCAACACTTCACTCAACTCGACCCTGAGGCAGCTCTGTCACTAATCCTGAAGCCACCTCAACCTGAACCACAACCTTGGAAGCAACATTCGTTTTGCGACAACAGGTCCATGCCACGCTCCCTCTGATACGTTCGACTCCGATTCCTCTCGCCACCATGAGCACCAACGACAAACCCGGACTGGTGACCCCTCCGTCCGACCCCGAGAACATGAAGAAAGAGGAATCCTCAGATCTTTCCAACAGCGCCTCCTACGAGAACGGCAACCTTGAGAGCGGCCACATTCAAGATGCAGTCTTTGGTGAAGTGGGCGATGGCGGTACAAACTACCGCAATGTACGTATTTCTGTCACGTGCCTTCTCAGCTGTGACAACAGGAATTAACTCTTGTTTTCACAGGTCGGTTGGATAGGAACCGTCGCCCTCCTGATGAAGACCATGATCGGCCTGGGTGTCCTATCGATTCCCTCCGCGTTCGACACTCTGGGTCTGATCCCTGGCATCATCTGCCTGCTGGTCATCGCCGGAATCACTACATGGTCCGACTACATGGTCGGCGTTTTCAAGCGTCGACACCCCGGGGTCTATAGTATTGGTGATGTGGGAGGGTTGCTCTTCGGCCGCATTGGCCGAGAGTTCTTCGGCGCTGCGTTCTGCCTCTGTCAGCACATCTCCAATTCCCTTCTTCGTCTTGTCAAAATTGCTAACGATTCCTCTGCAGATTGGATATTCGTTGGCGGGTCTGGCATCCTGGGTATTTCCATCGGCCTCAACGCCGTCTCAACCCATGGGGCTTGCACGGCCGTCTTCGTAGTTGTCGCCGCCATTGTTGGGTTTTCACTCTCCAGTATCCAGACCCTGGGCAAGATCAGCTGGGTCGCCTGGGCCGGCTTGTCTTGCATTCTCGTCTCCAGTCAGTACCTTTCCGTCTCTATTGCCCTGAAAGCCAGCAAACACTGACATCGAACCCCAGTACTCACCGTCACCGTTGCCGTCGGGGTCCAAGACCGTCCGGCAGCTGCACCCCAGACCGGACACTGGGAGTCCGATTATCAACTCTTCAAAAACCCTCCATTCACACAAGCCATTACCGCGGTGTCGTCCCTAGTCTTCGCCTACGCAGGAACACCTGCCTTCTTTGCGATCGTCGCCGAAATGCGGGATCCAAGACTCTATAACCGATCGTTGATGGTCTGTCAGTCTACCGTCACGGCCTTCTACCTCACAATCGGCATCGTGGTCTACTACTTTTGCGGTTCCTACGTTGCCTCGCCGGCACTTGGATCTGCGGGGGTCTTGATGAAGAAGGTCTGCTACGCCCTGGCGCTCCCAGGTCTCCTGGCCACGACCATGATCTGTCTTCACGTGAGTCCGACCGCCGCATCATTCCGTTTCCCAACCCCGACCATCCACTGACGAGATTCCTCCAGCTACCGGCCAAGTACATCTTTGTCCGCGTCCTCCGGGGGTCCCATCACCTCACAGCAAACACCATCACCCACTGGGCAACGTGGTTGGCCTGCACCTCCGGCATGGCTCTCGTCGCCTACGTCATCGCCAGCGGGATCCCGGTCTTTGGCGGGCTCGTGTCCCTCATCGGCGCCCTGCTGGGAACGCTCATGTGTTTCCAGCCCTACACGTGCATGTGGCTCTACGACAACTGGAGCGAGGGCAAGCAGGAGAGGTCATGGAGGTGGCTGGCCATGGTCGCCTTCAGCGGGTTTGTGTTTGTCTCGGGCACGTTTCTGACCATCGCCGGGACTTACGGGTCGGTCGTCGGCATTATGGACTCGTACAAGGTGTCCGGCGGCTCTGCGGCTTGGACCTGTGCCGACAACTCCCATTCCGTGTGATGACGCACGTATCTGCATGCAAGAGCCATCGGGATTATAGCCGTGCCCATGGCCGCCTAGATAGTTGCTCCACATATATGCCGGAATGAGTGGGGTGTGCAAGGGCTGGGAAAGGCGCAGGCCCCCGTTGTTGCGACCTCACTCCTACCAAAGTCAGTGAATCTTTGACGCTACGGCTTCCTTCCCGGTGTCACTTGATGCCTGAGGTCGAGTCGGTCGGGTTGGAAAGCAGGTTTGTGTTGACGCTTCGGCTGACTTCCCGACGTCAACTCGAGGCAGTTATCATCCTCCAAGCCGAGTCAGCCCAAACTTGGACGTTCGGCTGAAGACAAACATGGGAAAAGAAAGTCCTCCATCACGGAACGTGAAACTCGACTCATGATCGCGGGGCTGAGAGTTATCAAGTCCCATAATCAGGGAGACTGAGTTAAATTTTTCTCCTCATCCTAGATAGATGTCAGTGTGTTTGTCATCTCAGACAGTTGACCCCCCCCCCTCCCCCGGGCGGCAATGCTTATGGAGACACTCGGTGTCTCCCACAACTTCATAGGTTGTCTTTGGCTATGCATGGAAACCCTCTGCTAAGCATGACCACCCAGCCCTAAAATTTGCAGGTGCCGTAGGTGATCATCCAAATCACGAAAACAAAGTTGACTACCCATTCTGCGTGATTAAGGTTCAGAGAATATGCCAGGTCCGTGATTTTATCGGACGAGATAATTGCCTCTCGATCCCTCCCCGCCGCATATGAGGCTCAACCTGCCTGCGCCAACGCCAGGTCCCCGGGCGGGATTGTAACACGCGCCGCAGACGACTCAACGCCACTTGGTGGCTGCGTAGCCGCTTTCCGCTTGACCCACGCTGGGTGATCCATGAGACTACGGAGACAGGCTGGTTCTAGATGTTGCGGCAAGGATCGCATCAGTGTCGCTCTTATGGTGCCGTTGGTGACAAGTCCTGTCAAAGATGAGTACCGTTTTTTCCCGGTAAGACGTAGCCGAGAGGATCAATCCCGATTTTGTGCAGCATGTTTGGAGTATCCCGTGAGAATGGCCAGCCACCGCCTGACACGCGTCGTCTTGAAATAATCACGGGTGATAATCGGCTCATAACTCACCCACTAGAATTAAATCCTAGATAAGTCTTTCATTTACCCAAAACTCGCAAGAGCTAATATCTGAGAGGTATCCAGAAGGTAGGCAGCGTCGAGGAAGCTCACAAGTTGGCCAACGGCCACTGTAAATTGCTGGCATCAACAACTTGAAGGTTTCTGCTGCGGAACATCTGAAGCACCATTGTGACATTCTAAAGTTCTGCAAAGGTGTTTATAGAATCCCGAACAAAATGGAAGCGCTGAGCTTCACTTTGGATGGGAGAGTCCGCGCCAAGATTGCGGAAGGAAAGTATGGCATGGAAAGGCTTATATTTCAGCTAATCAATCAGGTTTCTCCGCTGAGGGTTTGCGGTGTGCGGTCTGTGGTCTGCGACGGGGACTTCTCATTCTACAGAACCTCTCAGGATACTTTGACAGATGTCCAATACACAAGCTAGATTTCAGTCCGCAATTAAGTCACTCCCTGAAAAATACTACTATCATACTGATCTTGCGAGCCTTGACGTTTTACATGAAAATCCAATTTACATGCCCTCAAAGTTTGATGTGCGGCTCATCAACGCAGCACAAGTGACAACCCCCACCACCTCGTCTAGTTCGCCATTAAGCACAAGAACGGCCTTCTTCTCGAATCCGTGATCGGCGTCGAATGCCCCAATGCGAACTAGGCCCTGGGCTGGATAGCCTCCCGGCGAGACACGGAACAGGCTGCCGCCGTGGATACCGTGGTGCAAATCCCAGATGTATTCGGTCGAGTCCTTCACAAAGCTGAACCGGCGGCAGCCGGCCCCTACGGGCTTCATCTGTAAGATGTGCGCGGAGTGCATCGATCCATGCGGGAACACAATGCTCCAGGCGCCCCAGATAGGGCACACGGTCTCCGCCAGCATTTCGCCGGTGAGGGCGTCGTAGCATTGCAGGTCATGGGAGGAGAACCAGGAGCGCTTGTTCAGTGTGTAGACACGGCCGGTATCTGTGCCGTTTGGACCGTTTTGGATTCTCTTCCTGGCAACCTCCAAGACGTGGGAGCGGAAGGCTTCTGCAATGGCGTCGTCGTCGTCATGGGTCTCCATCAGAGAGCACTCGGATGTCAAGTCGAGAACATTGATGATCTTTGAGAAGCTACTCACGGCGTGTAAGTAGTAAACCTTGTTGGGCTTGGTGTTCGATGTGTGTCTGGCTTCGTTGGTGACAGTGGGTACTGCTGATGGCATTGTGAATGATATGAGAGAGATTTGATGTGAATGACTTGTGAACTGATGTAGCGAAGTTGAGTGAAACAAGTTGGGACAAATGAATCAGTGCCCACAATCTTTGTAGGGAAGCTCGGTATAACTACGGGCAGCCGGCAATGGTGCAAGTTGTGGACAGACGAGGGGCAGGTATCTGTCCACTGCCTGCGTCTTGTCTGCTGCCGTTCTCATGTTATTACTTTGTGGGGTGAGTTGGAAACTCTCGTGCGCTATGAACATGCGCCACCTGTCGGTCATACTATCAGACATCTCGGAATGTGGCGCATTCCGCGAGAGATTCCAGCGTCGCCGGCGCAACGGCAGCAGGAAGCCGTCCTTTCCTGATTTTGCGGGTTCAAGCAAACACCAATCGTGAGATCAACTTCCTGCATTGCTGTTGGCGGCATAAATGGTCGCTATACCTCGAATGGACGACGGGAAAGGAATTGAAAAATCCGGCGTAACTCAAGCTACCCCCAGAAGCCCGAGTAGCGGATTAATCAATGTAACATGGGAGACGTCCTTACATATGGCAGTCATGATAGGACAAGAGTAAGAGCGGGACAGAATATATTGGCTGTCAAAGGAACCCCTGGATCCCACCGAGCCAAGCTACGAGCCCCAATCCTCCGAGCCAACGAGTCTCGAGCAACGCAAGAGATGTCTCGATATTCAGCTCCGCCAGGCACGACTGCCAGTGACCGAGACGCAATCTTTACTAGTGCGGCAAAAACAATGAGGGTCAGACCATTTCTCGACGAGATCATACAACCTGGCGGGATCCGGCGGAACGCCAATATGCCAATGGGGATTGAATACTTAAGTAGGGAAGTACCGAGGGAAAACACACAAGGCAGGGGGCCCTTCGATCCGGGGATGTGGTCTAGGTCGCTCCTCCAAGTTGACCAATACTATTGGCGGGTAGGGTGGCATGGCCTGAAAGTCTAACTAAAGTCCCTTATTACCGTCGAAGAAGGATCTCCTTCCGCCCCCTAGCGGGCGGAGAGTCTGCACGGGGGTCAGGAGCTTTGCAACTTCGCGGTATACTTCATTCGTCGGGGACCTCTGATTACCTCGGTATTCAGATATCGATCAGACTATCATCACATGCTGCCAAATCATGATGGAATGAATACTGCTCACCTGGGCCACGGCTCTTGGCGGGTTCCGCCCTTCAGGAACACCATCTGGGGTATCGTCGGCTTTTCACACCACCTGGACAGGTGATCCAAGAGCAGTAATTGGTAGGTGGCTGGGCGTGCCGGTCTTATATTTGGGTTATGCAACCATTTCAACCATAAAACATCATCGTCTAAGTACGGAATTGGACCCTGACGCAAAGTATCCAAAATGGCCAGTGAAATTCCCGAGCTCCTATTCCATTTGACCTTGGAAATCCTCGACCCTCATCGTGCTGAGGGTTTCAACGGGTCTCGCCACGTTTCTGTTCTCGGCACCTACGGCAGCCTCGACGCAGCAAGGAAATTCTCCTCGGGAGCGTTTGAAGCCCTAGGATACAAGGGTGACGATTTCACCACCTACCAAGTACACTCCCCAGGACGAGATTGCCCCCACGGCGACGGCATTCTCATCTTTGCCCAGGCACCCGCCGGCCAGCAATTCAAGTTGGGAATATACACCACATTCAACGAGGAGAATCTTGCAGCCACCCCGGGTGGCATGTTGCTGCTCCCCACAGGGACAGACCACCTACACTATGTCCTTCAGACCACAGTGGAGTACAACCAAGACAGGTCAGGGGCTGTTCAATCAACTGAAATAGCGGGCACCTTTTTGCTCCGCAAAGTCGCTCTCAACGCAGCGCTGGCATGCCTTGAAGGAGACAGGGACGGCTTCGTTCAATACGAGGAGCGAGACGGCGCCCAAATGGACTCTGAGGTGAGGCAATCATCATATCCAAGCACTCTGATCGTACTCCTATTTTCTAATGTGGAGTTTTGTAGTGGCCGTATGGCGAGGATGTCATTGCCCGCGCTGTTTCAGAAAACGGCGAGAATGTGTACATTTCACTGAATACACCACCCGGGACGCACAAAAGGCACAACCAGAAAGCCCATCAATCTAAGTTCATTCCACTGATTTAAGTAAGGCTGTGTTCAATATTGCTTGTTATTGTAAGTCCCGTCGTTAGCTTTCTACGCGTGGGGAATGCAGAGAAACTGTATATTTTACTCGGATCTGGGTATAACAATTCCACAGCCTAACTGCTAATATAACTTATACTTTATTAATATGCGCCCCCACGACTTTAGCCCGGCTTCAACTCCATCTTGTCACAATTGTTTCGCTGGTAGTAAAATAGTGGTGATTCGACTTGTCCTCGCAGTTGTCAGCTACTGTTTCTGAATTTGAAAGGGGTTCCCTGATGCTCTCCTGCCATGTATTTCTGAGCCTCGATCTCATTTATTAAGCGTTGCGTCTGGCTACATGTTTGGGCTAGGTTCATGGATGCCACTCTCCGCACTGCTATCGGGGAGAGGAATATGCGAGCCGCACTGCGTCGCCGCTTCTGAAGAGACTCGGCCTCTACGCAAAACCAGATGCAAAAGTCGACCAGGCAACGCCGTCCGACGGGAAACCGAAGATGTGCGCGCGAGAGCGAAGGACGCGCACGATGATACCACTGCACAGTCGAAAAGCGCGCTGGACATCTTCGAGTTCAAAGGACTCGAGCCTCTAAATCATTACCCTGCCTAGGCAGAAGTCCTCGAAGAACGTGATCAATTTCGCAATCATTTACGTTTGAGCAGTATCCGACTGTTGGCAACGACCTTCTCACACGGCCGTTGGAAAACCCCGACCATTGCCACGGGACCGGCCGGCCGACGGGATCCTATGTGACAGCCACAGACCGAACAGGGTGACCATATCGTGACGGGCAAGGCCGGCATCGGACGGATTGGCCGGGCGGGAGACTAGCAACCTCAGCTCCAGGGCTGCTGCATTAAACTTCAACTAGACCCAATAGACGGCAACAGCAACGGCTTCCCGCTTTCTGACATGAATGGTGTGACAAGTCGTACCACTGCACACTGGTAGATGATGTAGGGGCTTCGAGTCCTAACCCGGAACCCGGGGTTTGAATTCCAGGTATAAATATACCAGTTGCTTCATGAGAGCAGTGTACGAGATCAACAGATGACTACCAACACAACAGAGCAACTGCTTGAACTCTATGATCACTGCGGTCCTCGCATTCGCCATCTCTTCCGTCTACATACTTAAGTACTCAATTATCTTTCCAACCGGATTGAAAGCCGGCGGCTCCGCAAAGCTCATCACGCCTGCCGCCCCCATCACCATCAACATCATCACAAACACAAGCTCCACGATGGCCACCATGCCGACATCAGTGCAGCCGGGGGGAGATTCCCACCAAGCCACTTGCAATGGCACAGATGGCCCTGCACGGCAGTATCAGGGCGATAGTCGGCTCCACAACCCCCAAGTCCCGACAGACGTGCCAACAGACCGGCAAGCGAGTGCCCCTGTCGAGTCGACCAAAGTTCCAGCCATGGTCGAGCCGCCGCTACCTCCTGATATTGTCCGTAAGTCACTGCGAATCGCATGCCGCCGCGGGGATCTCGCAGCTGCAAAGGCGGCTGTGGAAGGCTTCGCAATGGATGTTAACAGTCTCCCAGGGCACCTGCTCCAGGCTGTCAGCAGCGGGCACACGGATCTCGTGAGATGGCTCATGGACTTCTATGATGCGCCATCCTCTGAGCTGGACGACCTGCTGATCGACATGGGTCTCTCTGCGATCCGCACACAAAATTTCGAATTGCTCCAACACGTCGTGAGCAGATTGACTGAGCCACGGCAGGCCGAGTTTGGTTATTGGATATTGCCGTACGCACCTTTGCCGTTTCATTATTGCCTCACCCCGTACTAATCCCGGATTCTATACTCCTAGACACATAGTACGTGGGCTACATCCAGGCGAGTCGGAGTGGAATAACTTATTACACTGTTAGTAACCCAACGGCCATCAATAGTAGCGCCGTCTCGAACGAGGGCTTCGTCACCTTCCTCCTTGCCGCAGGCATCAAACCAACCCCGTCGTCATCAGCCGCGGTCCTCAACGAGTGCGCGGCGAGGTCAACACCGGCCATCTTCGACATGCTGGTGGCCGCGGGCGCCGACACCGCCGCCCCGGGCGCCCACCCGCTCCACCGGGCGGCGGGGGCCCCGTGCCGCGCCCGCATCGAGATGATGGAGCACCTCGTGCGCGCGTACGGCCTCGACCCGGACGAGATGGACGGCGCGCCGCCGGAGGCGCTGGCCCGGGGCTCGGTCTGCGGGACGCCCCTGCACCACGCCGTGGGCCACGGCTACCTCCTCCGCGCCGAGTGGCTCCTCAGGCACGGCGCCGACCCGCACCGCGCGAACCAGTTCGGCAACACGCCCTTCGACGAGTATGCCCTGCGGCTGGATTCCGACTCGTTCACGGCTGCCATGTTCAGGTCTGCTCTTGGCCTCGATGGCCAGCCTCGCCGTGTCCGCGAGGTTGGCGATGACGAAGATACGTCCCAGGATGGCGAGGTGATCCTGGAGATTGACTAAGGCGGCCGGCCTTGAATGAATAGTTGTCGGGCCGGGATTAGTTGGTTCGTTCTCAATCCGGGCACAAATCCTTGTGTTTTTTTTTTTAAAAAAAAAAGAAAAAAGAAAAAAGAAGAAAAAAAGAACTGCGAGCGATCCGTCCACAGTCGTAAACGCTCAAGGACCCAGCTTCAGATAAGAAACCCTCACGTTCTAGAATTCTCAGTGACAAGAGAAAGCCTACTTTTCAAAGACGCTCGGGCAACTGTAGACGGTCCCTTAATACAAGTCGTGCTATTACTCAGATCCAGTCTACAATAGAAACATATTAATATACTATAGTTATACTATATGCTGGGCGGTGGGAATGGAGGGAGGGGCGGAATCCGGGCCGCCCACTTTACACGCAACACAGATAGCAGTAGTTTCAAAACTCGATACTAACTAAAACTATCAAGCACTGAATGCACCAATTGAATGCTTTCGATGGGGTCCCGGAAGTGACCGCTATATGTGCTTCTTGAAGAAGGCATAATATCCATCAAGCTCGACGTCCTCATTGAGGTCAAAGATGTGGTCCAGCCCCTCAGGCCTCTCATACTCAACGACGGCGCCGACGTCCCTCAGCGCGTCGACGACCTCGTCCGACTGCTCGACGCCGACAAACTTGTCGGCGTCCCCGTGGACGATAAAAGTCGGCAGGTAGCGGCCCCTCTTCCTGATCTGCGGCGCGACGATGAAGGTGTCGTCCCCGGCGTCGATGTGGAGCAGCTTGGCGAGGTTGGCCTCCTGCAGCATGTAGAAGTAGAACGTCGCGCGCGGGTCGCCCTCCCAGGGGGTCCGCGTCTGCACCGGCGCCTTGGGGTCGAGGAACGGCTCCAGGGGCGCCTTGTCGACGCGGCCGGCCGGGTGGGGCTGCGGGTTGGTGAAGAAGGCGCCCAGCGGGTCGGTGATGGGGTATATCGGCAGGACGACCTTGGGGCTGCCTGGCCCCGTGGCGTACAGGCCGGCCAGCAGGGCCAGGTACCCGCCGGCGGAGCTGCCGGAGACGGCGACGCGCGCCGTGTCCAGCGGGACGGCGGCGCCACCGGCGGCGGCCAGCTGCTTGGGCAGCTCGGTGGCGGTCCAGGCCAGGCAGTCCTTGACGTCGTCGAGCACCTCGCCGACGCTGACCTGGGGGCTGAGGCGGTAGTCGGCGCTGATCAGGGCGTAGCTGTGCTTGGTGACGCCGTTGAGGTGGTGCGGTGCGACGCCGTCGCGGTTGCCCTGGAGGAGGCCGCCGCCGTGGAACCAGACGATGAGGGGCAGCGCCTTGCCATCGCTGGGTGGGGCTGAGGGCAGGTAGACGTCGAGCTCGATGGGGACCGGGGTGGTCTTGTAGACGAAGGTGTGTTTTGTGGTGGCCATCATGATCAAGCTTGGGCGGTGAGGCTTTTGGTGATGGTGAAACTTGTGTGATGGTTGAGAGCGAGGCCGGCTCTTTGCGTCATCGATGTTGAGGCTGTTCGGGGCATTCTCGGCACCTTTCGGCTCGTCTGAAGACGGCTAAGCTGTTGTCGGGTGGGTAGAAGCCGCGGAACGGTCCTGCATCTTCAACAGTCAGTAAAGCGCTGTAAAACGCTGGCTGAGGAACCAGAATGATGGTCTTGAGGAGACGAGTCGAATATCAAAGTACAAGTTGTTACTTCCACAATTGTATGCACATAAGCATGCGTCACATGCGTCACATGTCAGAAGGTTAAGTTAGCACCAATTGCGTGTAAGCAGGCTGGGCTTGGTTGCAGCCCTCACAACTGTTGGCTGGTAGTTACTTAACTAAGTACCTTAGGTATAATACCTAGGTACCTAGGTAAGTTAGGACACGGCACACAATTTTGCCTGCCTTTGGTAAAACGGCAAGGTAAATTGAATGCAAAAGTGAAAGCGCGACAAACACTTGCTGGCTGTTCACCTTTGAAAGAACATTTCGGGGGGGGAGGAGGGGCCGCCCAAATACCTGCGCTCCTTGCCCACAAAACAAGAGCTTCAGTGCTTCACATCTTCCCAACCCGTCCACAACTTGTCAACAACTTCTGCCCAACACATCCCACATTTGATCGGTCAATTTGATTGACTTAGCTCGTTCTGTTTTCCCTTGCCGCTGGTGACCGTCTTGCCACTGCTACACCACCATCGTATGCAACACAAGTCCCCTCGCCGTACCGACGGTACCTCCACCATGAGCGACGAGGCCGCGATGGCGGCGCAGCCCTTCCCCCCAGGACTGTCACTCATCGAGAGGCTTCCCGACGAGCTCAAGCTGAGGGTTGGACATTACCTGTCAGCCACCGTTGAGCCCGCGACTGCGAGACGTTGCAGTGCGCTCTACAGCAACATTGTCGACCAGATGAACGCCATCATGTGTGAAGAGGATGCTGGGGTAGGCCCACGGCGCCGAATGATTTACACGCGCTTTGATTCACATGACGGCCTCCCATGGAGCAGGTACAAGGATTGTGCCAACGATTCAATGCTCGCTCTCGCATCCACCAGCACCAGACTCTGCAACGTCTTTCTCGTCGAGCACTCCAACAAGTACGGCCTGGAAAGCACCCTTTACAGGAGCATTCAGCTGGGCATCCTCAACCTGGTGCGGCGCGCGGTGGAGTATGGCGCCGACATCAACAAGAAAGGCACCATAGGGCCGTGGTGGGGTTTGTCCGCCATGCAGATTGCAGTCCGGTCTGAAGATCTACCCGTCATTGTCTATCTCCTCCGACTTGGAGTTGACAACGCCGACGAGCTGGTCATGAACATCCTGCGCGACAAGGAGCATGCCAGGCATTACGATATATCTTTCTTCACCTCCGACGGGAACTTTTCTTCGCGCCCGTCCAACGGAAAGAACTACTGCCGTTGCGAACTCCTTCACAGCCTGATGGGCAGCACCTCGAGCAGAACGGAGGCATCCGCTGCGAGCCACGCCGGGCTTCGCCTCCCGCCAAAGGCACTGCAGGCAATTGGTCTGGGTGGCCGCCACCTTTGGTTCATCCTTCGCACGTACATGCGGGGCCAGTGGGACTGCGACTGTGGCAGCGACTGTGGCAGCGAGGACGAGGAAGACTGCCCGATGCGCCTCATCAGCCTCCTCAGGCAGCACGGCGCGGAGTGGATGCCGTACGGGCCACTCGAGGACTTGCCCTCTGTTGGCTCTGCTGCGATCACCCGGCTCCGCTCTATCTGGGAACTCAGCGTAACTTTCGGTATACCACACGCGGGTCAACGCGGGCTCGACGACCTGCAACGATTCGACGCCCTGGCCTCCTCGGATTCCCTTCTCGACTGTTCCGAGCTCACCAAGCCGTCGGTGGCAGCCGCCATGCATGAAAACCTCCTGGAAAACACCGACTACAGGCGCGACCACTGCATCCCCTTCATCATCGCGATGCTGGAGCACGGCATCACCGCCGAGCAGGGCGACCTCTCCCACGCCATGAACCTCGCCGCCGAGCCCGACACGCGCGAGCTCGCCATCGCCATCGTGCTCGCCCTCCTCCGCGGCGGCACCGACGCCGGCGAGCCGGGCGCAATGGAGACGGCCATGCGGCTCGCGTGCATGGAGGCCACGGGCGACCAGGCCGTGACGCTCGTGATGCTGCTCGTCGAGCACGGCGCCGACCCCCGCGCGAGGGAGGTCCAGGACGAGGTCCAGGGGGCGGCGGAGAAGTGGTGGGTGCAGTCGGCGTGGCAGGCCTCGGGCGTGTTCTGCCGCATCCTGCGGGTCCTCGTGGCGGGCGGCATGGACGAGCCCGTCGCCGGGGAGATTCTTGCCGTCCTGGGCCTGGACAACAGCATCCTGGCGGAGGAGAGCGGTTTGAGCGAGGTGTGAAGGGCAGGCCTAAGGGGCTGCAGGGCGGATTTTCTGACTTGGTTCTGTGTGTAGAGGTTAGATTGGGATGATGCCGGACTTCGGAGGGAAAGGTTCGACTTCTGAACGGCTTGACGAGTGGATTGGTTACGGGCAACTTCAGCATTTCGCGATGGGGAGGCATCATCGGTTAGGATCACCTCGCCAATTGTCGACGCACTCGGTCTTCACCATCATTCTGCGGCCCTTCCATCAGGGCATCTGATGCGACACACGAGTCGAAAACCATCTTGGAGACGGTCCAGGTTGTCTCAGGAGTCACGCAAATCCCCACCAAAGGTTGTGCTGCCCTCGCGATGGGGTTGTCTGGCTTGACGGAGAGACTGCTCAGGTAGGCGACTATAATGAGGGAGGATTGATGCATGAGAAACACCAGATCGGCTACTCCCATCACGATGAAAAGGCTAGGTGGAAAGTAAGGAGATGAGAACAGGCACTGTACTGTCTGTTTGTCTGACTGTCTGACTGTCTGTCTGTCTGTCTGTCTGACAGCGTCGCTTGCGAGTACATCCATAGCGAGCCCCCCAGTGCCAGCCACTAATGAATAACTACACGAACCGAGTCCACTCTTTTCTGAGGACAGAGAATGTGTTTTGTCATCATGGTTAGCTGGGAATGTATTCCTCAGTGTCTCCGTGGAGCAGAGCCATCGGATGACACGGATTTGTGCGGTCTGCCGCGCAAGGCCAATAAAGCTTGCTGCAATTACATTACTTGATCGTATCAACCCGTACAGAACAGTGTTCGTAACGAAGTCCAAAGTAGGATGCCATCGCACAAGGTTCGCCGATCTTTCCACCGTAGTAGCTTCGACCAGACCAGCCCAGACCAGACCAGCCCAGCCAGAGCCGGCCCTGCAGCTGGCGGCGACGTTGATCAACGGCGCGCGCTGAAAACCTCTGGAGCTTCGTCCCGAGTCTAAAAAAATAACACCCACTTGTCCCACCGGGCGCGACGCGCGTTCTGGCTGCGATGATCTGCCGCCGTCAAGTCCCGGGGGCTTTCCCCATGGTCGCCCGAACTTGTGCGGCGCGACTTTGGCGGGTGGGATGCCAGACACGAACAGGCCAGCTGCCCCGGGGAATTGCTTTTCTTGTTTTGAAGTTCCTTTGACGGACGATCTCCCGCGCCCTGACAGGTGTGGCGGGTTTCCTTGGGTACCTGGCTTCCCTTGTGTACGAGATGAGATGACAATGATGGTGAGGGGCACCTGGGCACGGTCATCAACGCCTGATCTATCTTTTGAGGTCCAAGGTCTGGACGACATCAATCCGACAAAACAAATTCGATCAGGAACGGGAGTTTGACAATTGATACATGGGGCGGGCCTTCACGCGATGGATCCTCACGGCGCCCGCTCGATTTTCATGCTCTGCGACTCGTACAAGATACAGTGTTGATTTGGTGGTTACTGCTGGTACCTAATCCCGCGAATCGGAGCCCCATTTGCGCCGACGACGCCAACGTCGCGCATTCGAAAATCGAAGCGGCTCTCTCTCTAGTTAACTACAACCACACCGCTCATACAATCCGGTAATGAAACAGGCGCAAGTCCGTCACCAGACCGAGAAATTCAGCCGTCAAGATCACGTGGGGGCCCGAACCCCCTCCCCCGCCAAACCAGGGGTATGGAGGAGACCACCTAACTAGACGTAATTCCGCTCCGAACCACAGCAGGGCGGCAAGCAACGTTACGTTACACAAGCAAGCGGCGCGGCATTCACACTAAACACCTACCTAGACAGCGCCCCCGTCACCCCCCGGGCATCATCGTCTGAAAAGGACAGACGCCAAGCGGGGCACATCAGGACTGGGGNNNGGGGGGGGGAGATGCGGGCGGCCGGGGCAGAAATAGCCGTGACAGCCAAAAGCCACAAACGCCTAACGCTATGCCCATGGAAGGTGGTTTCCCCTCCCCCTGAGATAGCGCCTCCCGTGTTTTAGTTACCCATGGGGGAAAAGTGGCGAAACCAAAGACGAGCAGACGCGATGGGGAATAAGACGCAAATATTTGTGGTAGTGCTAGTTGTAATTAGTTAGTTGGCTTGGGGTTTAGGGCGATGGGACGTCGAATGTCACGTCTGATAAATGGCCGAGGCTAGAGGGGCGAAGGGGCATGGAGAAGGACTTTGGAAGAAGGGGTCCAACGCCACGGCTTGATGTGACGGGACATACGCACGCACGCACGCAAGTACATACGCACTCACTGCACCCAGGATGGAGGGAGGGAGGGCGGGAGGGACAGACGGACTGCGGTGACAGCTTACACGACAGAAAGGCGTGCTGCAATGCAATCCTGCCGCTGGGCTTGCCTCAGTTCTGGTCCCATGTCGTCGTTATTATCCCCCTCATTGTTTGCGGGTCAATGCAGATATGGGTTGGGTTAGATCATGTGATGGGTGGGTGGGGGGGGGGGACGGGAAGGGTTGCAGGATAGCCTGGATGATGTGCGTGGCTGGTGTTGTTCAATGCAAAGTGCAGGTTGTCACATTCGCCTCCAGGGCCACCACGACCACGACCACGACCACGCTACTACTACTCCTCCTTCCAAATACCCAACCCTGCGACTGCACGCTGCCGAATAGCGGTGTGCCCTGCCCTGTCCTGGTACTAGGGGGGAGGGGGATGACCATTTTTGCTGCGAGGGGTCGGGATTACGATGCTGTAACGCATTGTGCATTGTGCAGCCTTCGCGGCATGGCATGGGACAGCAGCGGGGTTGGATTGAGACGACGTGGCGGGTTGAGATGGAGTGAGATTGAATCGGGGGAATTGGGAATTACGCGCGGCCAATCGGTTGCCTTTTTTTGGATCTCGAAGGGCAAGCAGGACGTTTTGTTCCTGGAGTGGCAGAGTAGGTGATCACGGTTGGGAATTGGGGACAACGGCCGGATTCAGTATGTTGTTCGTTCGTGGGGCATCTGGGGGCCACAGGTAATTGAAGGTTATTACCCTCTGTGGAAGCGAGAGGGATGTGCCCTTGACGGTTGTTGCGAGGGAGCACAATCCTTGGAGTAGTAGTAGCTCCTACCACAGACCAAGAAGGCGCGATCTGAAGGAGGGGGTGAGGTGAGGTGAGGATGGGAATCTCGGGCAAAGTCGATGGGGGTTTAGCGAGAATCCGCATCACGAGCGGCACTAGGACGCAAGCAGTCCGTTTCATCTCGTCGGGGAGACGGCGGCGCTAGGGAAGCAGTGCAGGATTGGGGGGGGGTGGCATTCCAAGGGTTGCTTGCTTGGACCCTGGATTTGGTCTGCCTATCCATGTCCAGTGGTTGGTTGTTGTTGCAGGGGATAGTGGGAGAGGAGCAAAATAATTTTGGTGGCCCATGGTACTGATGTTGGGACTGTATTAATTCCTCCAGTGGGAGATTTTACAATCCTGCAGCTTGAATGAGGGTGGTGGTGCAACGGGCCACAAATCAAGATGAGACGCGGCCACGAAACGAGCAAGACAGAGAGCGAGGGTGAGATTTAGATTGAGCTTAGAGATTGAGAGTGAGAGTGAGATCACACTCGGAGGCTTAGAGATTAGATGGGAGAGATCGAGGTTAGCTGCAGTGGATGCGTTTGAATTGAATTCTCCGTCTTGGGCGTCTGCTTGAGGGCGGAAGAAGAGCAAAACCCTGGTGGACGGGGCAGGGCAGGGCCAGAGCAGGCCCTCCCCCGGCAGAGTCACTTAGATTTCAGATCTCAGCTTCACTCACGCAGACGGGTCAAGAAGAAGGAAGGGAGGGGGCTTCGAACAACATGGGGTCTTGACCGCAAACGAGATGAGATGTACAGGTACGAGCCTCCCCTCAGGAGCGGGGGCCTGGGGGGTCTGAGACCAGCGACGGGAAAAGTGGATATTCTGAGCAGGGGTTTTCCTTCGAGGGTGGAGGACGGACACGGTGCCAACTGCGTCATTGTGCAGCAAGGGTTATTTCAACGACACACCCACAACATGCAGCAACATGCAGCGCCAGCCGCAGCAGGAACAGGAGCAGGAGCAGTAAGCTCGAGATGACACGGGCCGGCATCATCATCATCATAATCATCATCATCACCATCATCCTCATCATCCATCATCCAGGCAGCCAGCCTGCCCTAACCAAGCAACCCAAAACCACGGGATTTTCTCCCCCACTTTGGCAGTGGGTGTGTAGGCGATGTCACACTGTTGACGACGGTTGGACAAGCCCTGCGTCAATTTCACGGCGGTGGACTCGCTGTCTGATTGTGTGGTGGAGCCCCCATATCGGGAGTTTAATAACGCATCTCTGCTGGCCCCATCCGCAATTGCTGTTAGCATGCAATCAAGAACGCATTGAGAGGCAATCTTGAGCCCGGCTCCTCTCTGGATCCTGCAATTTGTTTGATCTTGCTGCACGCATGCATGCGATCCATGCCTGCTGTCTGCTCTGCCTGGTTATTTCTGTTCACGGAAGGAAGGAAGGAAGGAAGAGAGACGCAAGGCTGTGGTTTTAACGTGGGCTGCTGCGATGGATCCACGCGCATGTACCACGTCCAGCATGTGTGTACACAAGGACAACGTGTTCGGCTCCGCGACAAGTGCCTATTGCCAGCCTTGCTGCGGGTGGTAGTCTCAAACACAAGACCAAAAAAAAAAATAAGGGCTGGTTCGGCTGGTTGGCTGCAGCCGCGAAGAGGGCCGGCAGGTGCCAGGCAAGCTGGCAAGGCGGTTGGTAAGGCCAGGACTAGCAGGACCCTGACGATCTTCGCAGGCCGCCCAACGCGGGTTCTGTGTGATGGGTTCGCTCTTTTGCAGGGCAGGGACGGCAGGCGGGACGGCAGAAAAACGACACGACCATGGCACTTCTCGTTTGGGACTGGGGCCGCTGCCGCATCGCGCAACGATTTGCCAGCTTATTTTCATTTAGCTTTTTCCCTCCCTTGCTCATAACCTGCAGCTGCCCCACGCCCACACCCTACCTCACACGCGTTTGCTTCTGCGTTTTGCCGGTCTCCTCGCTCCATGCCATCGGCCCCCCAGCGGGTTTTCGCCCTTGGCGATGCGGAAAGAGGAGACAGGAGAGGAGAACAAGAGACAAAGAGAACAGGGCTGCCCGACGAATTGAAGCAGCAGAGTGGCAGAGTGGATTGCTGGCCAAGGCAGTGTGGCACCGTGGGTGGATGCTGGCGCTGCAGGCGGTGGAGCGTTGGAGCACACCCCATTGGACCCAACCACTCACGCCTGCCCTCTGCCCGCCCCTGCGGCCCCTGCGGCCCCTGCCATCCCGCACCCCTGCCCTGCGGCCCCCTGCGACCCTGTTGTCCTATCCCTGCCCCATCCCTGCCTGTGTTCCTCTCCGCCTACGTCATCGGGCCTTCCGTTTGCGCAAGGACTGTCGTCATCGGGGGGGTGTGTGCGTGGGGAGCCGCGCACCCTGCCAATCAGAGCTCCGTCTTTGATTCAGCAGCCCATCAAGGGCCCCGCAGCCAACGTCCAGCTACACTACTGGTTGGCTTCCCCCATGCGCCAGAAAAAAAAAAAGGACGACGACGACAATCAAGACGACACGACAACGACACGACACGACACGACAGACCAACCACTCACTCCCCCCGCGCGAAAACACATTTCCCGGCTGGCAGCTTTGCCAAACAACCAAGCAACCAAGGCATGCTTGTTGTCGCTGTCTCAGCCTCGGTTCACTCTCCAGTCTCAAGTTTCAGGCTCATCCCCGATGCCCATCTCCATTTCCCCTCCTTCGGCGCCGTGAGACGATGACTCGTGCCGGAGGAACAACCTTCACCTATTTTCGGCAAGCTCTGCTGCTGCCGCTGCCTCGGCTGGCGACCCCGTCCGCAGTCTCCATGACCATCTTGTGTGCTTCTGGCGGACTGTTCGGAACACACAGATTGCACTAGTAGTGCGGTGTCCAGCACTCTCTGCCAGGAAGTGTCCACGACCATGCTGCCATGCTGCTGCCAGGCCTCGTTTCTTGCTTTGCTTGCCTTGCCGAGCATGGACCCCAGTAGTCTGTTCCCCGCCTTGAGGCCCACTTGGACTACATGTACTGTATCTACAGGTATCTATCACACCCTGTCTGGCCTCTAGTTGGCACTCCAACTCGCTTGTGAACGGCGGACACGACCCAACACAACACAGCCCACCGGAACCTGGCTGCGAAGCCGTCTCCTCCCGCAGCGGCGGCGGCGGCGGCAGGCGGTTGTCGATGCTGATACTGCTCGACCCCGGGCCAAGCGCGCTCGCAATTGCTGACACAAGCAGCAACCAGCGTTGCATCTGCTATCCAAATCAATCACTTCCGCAAGCCACAGCACCCACAACGGAGAAGGCCTACCCGAGCAATGGCTGGGCGCAATCAAATCTATACTGCAGCCTCCTATCGCTCCGGAATCCTCCAGGATATTCGAGATATTCAGGACCCAATCGGCCCCCTCTACCCCAGCCAGGCCCCCCGGTTGCCTGGCTGCCTGGTTATGGTTTTGCCTCCGTCGCCCCAACGCTCACGTGTTGGATGTTGGATCTCGGGGAGCCCAATCAGGTCCTCTAGCTGTCCCCGGCCGATGTCGCCTCCTTCGCCTTCGGGGTCAGCTTCCTCCCACCACGATGCCCTGCTGGCCAATCGTGCCCGCCACCTCCATCCTTTGTCCACCCTCCTCTCGGACCCAAGGTCGCCTTCCCCCCTTGGTGAGGCCCACACGTCAACAGCGCCGTAGCCTCATTGATTCGCCTGTCTGGCTGCTCCGCGCCTGCGCCCCCGTGCCATCGCCGTAGCTGATCGTTAGCCCGAGGGCGTGGTATCGAGGCCATTCCCATCCTGGTAGCGATAAACACACCCGCCCCCCCCCCCTTCGGGAACCCACTGCCGTTGGCCAAGCATGTTTCAAGTTTGCAGGGGTTCGCCCGATGGGGTGGGGAATGTCACCCTCTTGCTTCGCCGGACCGGCAGGCCACCCACGACAATGACATTATCGACCCGGACACACGATGCCTCTTCGGGGCCTGTATACAACCAAGATGGCCATCTTCTGGCCCCGACTGCTCCCGCGGCTGCGCGGAGCAATTACGGTCGCATATTTCCTGTCACCCTCACTGCGGGACCTGGTCCGCGGTCGGTCGCATCAATTGATGGCCACGCAACGTCTCGCCGCTGCCGCCTGCTTGCTCCTGCTCATCGTTGTGGTGGGCATCCTCATCCGCCCCATCCCTCAACTATTCCACTCCCCCGCGCGGCGCCGGATGCTACGCCGGGCCTCTCTCTATGCCTGAAGCATCTGCGGCACGGCGACATTGGTTCGGGTCACGCACATGCCTAAGCATTGGTCGAAACCAGCCATCCTGCCATCTTTGAGGCCCGGGGTCTTTTCCGTCGTTGCAACTGTTCAGCTGTTGCGGTTTTCGGCCATGATCATCGGCCCTAGTAGCGCCGAACATCGCTAGTGAAGCCGGAGCGGCGGACCCCAAACCCACCGTGCCTCAGTGGCAGAGTCCCCGGTCTTGCGCGTGGAGCGCTGTCTTTTTCCCGCTCGTCTGGGGCTGCCTTTACCCGGGAGTCGCAGTCCGGCCCACCGACAGTGCAGGCAAGCGCCTTGCCGAGAGAGAGAAGGTTGGGACTTGTCTTCTATATTTGGAGCGGCAGTTCTTGGCCTGCCTTTCATCTGTTGCGAAGTTGAGCCTGTGGCAAAACGGCCTGACCCCCGATGTTTCTGATCTTATGCCCCCTTGTACCTGACAATCACTGCTCTATGTCTCGCTGACATGCTCCGTCCTTCCATAACACTCCACCGAGCGGCAGACCAGTCGCAGGCTTTTTCTTCTAGTGCTGAGTAAAACCCACCATCCCACCCCCAGTCACCAAACTGCCACAGGATCCATCCGAACTACCGTACCGAAACCTACATCCATCCTGATACCCGTCAGCATCCTTGCCTGCTGTTGGTCCCGCACTCAGCCATTGACGAGTCGCCCTGCCCCCCTCCCAGGTCCTATTACTGTGGAGAAAATCTCTCTTTGCCCTGGAAAACTCAAGTGCCTCGGGGATTCAGCCGGGAGCCACGTCCTGGGCAAACGTGAAAGGCCGATCATGGACAGGGACGCACGCGCGAGCCTGGTAATTTGGCGCTGATCAGCGACGCGCCAGGGAAGCACGGCGACAGCCAAAACCCCGGGGCGACCTTGTTTCTGTTACAGCCATCCGGCGCCTTGCGATGCGTCTCCCGCTTCTCCGCCGCCTCCGCGGGGGGGGGGTGGAGAGCAAGCTTGAGCATGATTTGGTGACTCGGCCGTTCTCTGATGGGATGTGTCACTTGTCATCTTCCTGACACGTCCCGAATCCGTCGAGAGACCAAGTTGAATCAGGAAGGGGAGAGCAATGGGGGCCCGGGGCTGTCCGTGCCTGTCCAAAGCTGACGACAGCATTCCGTGTCCGTTCACCTCCGTTGGAAGATTTTGGATGGCGTGCTGTGCCCTGCCCTGCTACAGCCAATGGCATCCTCTTTCTCTTCCAGCTCATCTTGTCTTCCACACACACACACACACTCAGTAACTCACTCACCCCCTCTCTCTCTGTGTGTGTGTATGGGGGTGACTGTAGCTCCCTCCCGGTTCGCCCCTTTTCGCTGTGCCGTGGCAGTGCTGCTCGGAAAGCAAGTTTGACTTTTGACGCGGTCAGGCCATGTCGTCGCTATCGCCGTGTGGTTGGCTGGCTGCCTCGTCTTTCACAGCCCAATTCCGTCAGGAGCGGGAGGAAACCCGATATTGTAGATCACTCAGGACGGACCGGGGTGGTTGTTTCATGTCAAAACTTAGCCGCTTACCCATACAGCGGGCAACTACCACCTGCCTACTCGATAGCACGCATGATGAACATCAATTTGCAATTAAGCCTCGCCCTAGGGCCCTATCGAGCAAGACCACACGCAAGGGCGCAGGGGCGCCTAATTTGGATCTCCCCATCCCATCCCGCCGAGCTGAGTGCGATGGGCAAGGGCCCGTGACCTGCCAATGTGATGTAGTGCATCCTTAGTGCAATTGTAAACGGGAGGTTCGGTTTAGTTGAACAAGACAGGATAGGATGAACGGGAGTTTGTTCGGCCCCTGCCCTTGCCGTCTGGAGTTGCAGTTGAGCTGATCGATTCCGTCTTCCCATCGGGCAGAGCCAAATTCGGGCGAATCCACCCACCCACACACACACACACACACACACACATGCAGAGAGAGAGATAGAGAGAGCTTTGATGAGATCGTCGGCCTCGGCATGGGGCTTGCTTGTGAAGTTGTATGTCTGTTTCCTCAGACGAGACGAAGAGAAAGGGGAATGAAGAAAAGAAAAGGG
>LJJS01001715.1:36400-48041 GCA_001447215.1 Diaporthe aspalathi
TGCCCACGCCGGCGGAGCACATGACGCTGAGGGTGCCGTGGGACGAGCACTCCCACCACCATCACCACAACCACCTCACAACCACCACCACGAGATATACACACTCGCATACACGTACAGCAGTGACCAGCACAGGCACAGGGCGCACACACTATACGCCCACCCTGCGCTACCTTTAGACGCAGCACGCATCCACACCACACCCACCTCCACCTTAGACGCCCCGGGTCCGCTCGCTCGCTCGCTCGTTCACGCACACGCACACGCACCCGCACGAGCACACACGCCCTCGCCGCTTCAACAGACCCCCAAGCCAATCCGAACCCAAGCGGTTTCGTGCTGTCCCGTAGTAGGGCCAGCCGTTTGGCAGGGCCCTTGGGACAATCGCGGACTAGCAGCATATGCAAGCAGGCTGCACAAGCAGAAGCAGCAAAAGCCGGGGCCAACCAGGATTGGGATCTGGCATTTTGTGGAATAGTGTAGAAGGGGGGGGTGGGAGTGTGCGTGGGTGTGGAGGCGACACAACACTGCAGGCTGGCTGCGAGAATGAGAGGGACCAGGACGACTGGAAGGACGACGACTGGAATTGAGCGAAGACCGGGGGGAGGAGGGGGGCGTGTGTCTGTCGAGATGAGGCAACTCGTCGGTCAATTGGTGGTGTGTGGGCCGGGAAGACACACGCCCAGCGTTCCACACACACAAAGGCAGACAGGACACAGGGTCGACGGCAGACGAAGACAGGGCATCCTGGCAGAGCCTTTGTGGAGATAAACTGGAGATGTCGCGCTTCAATTGTTGGAGTGGGCCCCCCGTGGCGTTACATCGGCCTTGGTGGCGGGTGGGGAGGTCGGTGCTTGTTTGGTCATGTAGACCCTCTCTGCGCTCATGTGGTCAGTGGAGGTACTCTGTGTGTACAGACTGCGTGCCTTGATGATTGGTCTTTTTGATTGGTATGTACTGTACTAGCAGGTTGAGGACACCCCAGACCTCGTTTCGCATGACGATGGCGGTTGAGAGACAGAGAGGGACAGAGAGAGAGAGCGAGAGACAGGATTGGAACGAGGGACGAGGCGGGATGACACGATTCTTCTCCCCGAATCTCAACGTCGTGTCTGAGTTTGGTCAGAAAACTGCTTAGAGGTTGAATGCGGTTGAGCTGAGTTGGGGGTGGACTTCCTGGCCGGCATGAGCAGAGCTGAATCTTGTTGGCCCGTCCACCACGTTCTGCCACCTGCCGCTCGTCCCAAAGCTAGTCCGAGTCCCAGTACCTCACCGGACATGTATTAGCAGCGCCCAGGGGCAGTACAAGGTACATCACATCGTAAATCTCACGTCGTACAGCACAGTACACCTTCCCTCCCTGTCCTGTGCTTTGGTGGATTGTGAGGAAGGTTTGGATATGGAGATGGAAGGGAGGAGCAGCAGCAGCAGCCGGAGCAGGAGGCAAGGGAGCAAGAAAGAGACGGCCCCACAAGCTACCCTTTGCAGATGGGGAATCAATCTCGACAGGGTCGGTCTTACCGGATAGAGACATCTTTCTCGTCCACGGGTACTGTATAGACTGCGCACAAGCCAAGGGATGGCAAGGGAAAAGGCACCCTGCCACCCCCCCGGCAGAGACACAGAGACAGAAGAGACACAGAGAAGAGGACCCTGAGAAATCCCGGGAATGATATCACCCCTCCAGCCCTCCAAGAATACCCTGACCTGGCGAGATGACACCAATCAAACGGCCATTGCCCAAGCCAATCTCATGTTTGTCTCGGCTGTTGTCGCAACCAGCCTCAGGCTAAGAGGCGCCACTGATGCGATGGGATGCGACGGGATGCGAAGCAATGGGGGGGGGGGATGCGAAGCGAATGCTGACTGTACCTGGACTACACTGGGTGGCATAGTCGGCGGAAAAGAAGGGGGCTAGGTATAGCACCCACACGGATACGCAGGCTGCACACATCATCTAGCTGGTTGTGGGACGGGAGTCTACATGGCACAGGCGCTACTGCACGGTACCGTCAAGATGACCGTGCTTCCTTTGTGTGTCTCATAAAAAAAAAACCGACATGCAGGTGTGATGATGGCAGCCATGCAATAGATGGTTGTACAAAGTAAGCAGTCGAGGCAATCAATACACACACGGTCTGATGGTGTATGTTGATTGACTGACCGACTGACCGACTCTCCCTCCCTAGTAGGGAACACATCTCGTGTGGCACAATCCCCACGTTGAACTTTATCACGAATCCGAGACATGAATCAACTCGGAGGAGGAACAAGCAGTGTAGCAAGGGGAACCGTACACGCAATGCGCCTTGTCCGAGGATGACAAGACGGAGGCGGCGGTGGTGGGTTCGGTTGTTGTCGGATCGAGTGGGGCAAAACCCTCCCCTTGCGCGGATGGATACGCTCTGTACCGATACGTCGTCGAAGGCAAGGGAAGAAGAGAGGGCGAGGGCGGTTGGGAGCAGGGTTTCTGAAGGGGTCGGGAAGAAAGGGAGGGGTCTGCGGAGGGGGCTGGGGGCCTGAGGGAGTGCCGACTTGAATCAGAATCGACCGGCACCTGAGCAGCACATGAGCCGTTAGCATTCTGGTGTGGGGCGGTGGGTGGACTCGAGATATAAAAATAACACTAGGCACAATTTGGTGACTTGACTGACAGTCTGCGTGCATGCGTGTCTGAAGGTGCCGCCATGTCGAGGATGTCCTGAGTCTCCGGATTGCAAGAGAAGAGACCCTTCTCGCATCAAATGATTGAGAAACGGGTCTCTCATTTTGTTTCGTCCCCTCTTCTCATTCTCCTCGCTCTCCTTCTGCTTCCCTGTCCATTGTCTGGCTGTTTTCATCCAGTCATGATATGATACGATTGATGGCCAAGCACGTGCTTCGTGTGCTCCTCCTGTTCTCCCTGCCAACCCCCCCACTTTACTCCCCCTTCCCTTGTCAGCGCCTCAGCCAGGAATGATGCGGTCGGGGGATTAGCTGAATGACCATGCGAGCTAAGGCCAAGGTGAGGTCGGGGGGTGAGGAAGGTGAGGTGGAGGTGGAGGTGGGCTCCTCCATCCCTCCCCCCCACCATATCGAGAAACCCCACTGACATCACACTGTCCCAAAGTAGAGGCATACAGGCCACCCACCCACCCATCCACCCATCCATCCTTCAAATCGTCCATTCATCACCCATCCAAGGAATTGGGGAGTGGTGGAGGAGGACAGATTGAGTAAAGCTGTCATCTCATTGTCTTCCCTGGGATACGACGGTAGTATGTGGCGCTAATGTGAGTGTGAATATGCCTGTTGCATCGAGGAGACCACAGACTGACTGCTGGCAATATGTCATGGCGTGACGGGATCCATTCGCACATTGTCGGTGACCTTGACAAGATCTCCACCTCGTGCTAGCCGTCGAGACGAGAGACGAGATGGGCAACCGGATGGCTAGTCGCCGTCTCGTCTTTCGTCTCTCGTCAATTGATGGTCCCCACTTCCCTTTCTCCCTTCCCCCTCCCCTTCTTAGACAAATAAGACGAGAATGGCATTGCTGCGTGTGCATCAACCAGTACAGATAACCTCGTCCTGTAAATTCCACCACATGTCGAAATCCCCGCTCCCATGTCGACGACTGTGATACCAAAAGGGGCAAGACCGGAGAAGCAGCGTCTCCGAAAGAAGCAGTGCAGGCACGGACAGGAACTGCACCACTAGCTGAGGCTAGCCAGTTCAGGTACTACATTACGTAGCCACTCTTCTTTTTCCCTCTTGTATCGCGCCAGCTAGTCTATCTGCTTGATATATGCGCAGTAGTATCGGATGCATCCAAATCCAAATAGCAGCGGCCCCAAGTTCGATGCCAAGCCGCTCTGACGTCCACATGGTAACATTGAGGCATTGTCGCCGCGGCTGTCTGAATAGACTCATTTGCCATTGCCCAAGCACTACGAGTCCAGCTGCACGTATTAATATATGTGTGGTAGCACCACAGGCAAAAAGTAGGTGCGGGTGGGTTGGCGGGCTGGCGGGAAGGAACGGAGTTGCGTGACACGGCAGGACATGGCCACTTGCCCTTGCCGCCCAAGCTGCACGAGTCATCCAGTCTCTTGGGTGTGGTGTGTGTGTGTGTGTAGCCTCTGACGTCGCCCTCTTCCTGCATCGCCCGCTCTCACCTTCGTTGTCGATGTTTTGTTGTCGCTACAGTCTCAACATCCCTCTCGCCTCGCTCCAACGAGGACCGCTGCGCCCCGCCCCCCTCGCAAAGTGGTGCACCCCTCCCGCCCAAACCATGGCAGGGCCTTACTGGTCTGAATGAATCCCACGACACTCACTGGGCCCTCGACAGCCGCTCGCTGACCATGTAGATGCGTCGCCCTTCATCTCGTCTATCCTGCCCTATCCTGCCCTATGATGCCATGCATCCTCCTCCTTGACGCGGCCCCAGCGTCAGGCTCACTTCTAGAGCAGGATTTTGAGAGCCATTACCATGGGCCTGGCCTGCGAGGCTGCCAGGCTGCCAGACTGCCGGGCTGCCCAGGGAGAGGGAGCAAGAAACCAACCACCGGCCGGCCCAAGCGAGACGAAACCCACTCGCGGGCCATGCACACACAGTACGTGCTATTACTATGTACAGCACAATGCACGCTTTCCCGCAGTCTGCGGCGCCAGTACTGCGGCAAACTAACCCATCTCGTCCTCATCTCAAAGCCCGGCTCATCAGATATCAGACCGCCCACATTTGCTTGCCCCCCCCCCCGTCTGGTGTTGTCGGTTGGCCATCTCCCGCGATTTGCGACTAAATCCCACGGATACCCTCTGTGCATACGTCACTCGCTCCCCTTCAGCCGCATCGGTGACAACACCACCGCCAGCGAACGCAGCAGCTCCACGCGAGCCGTTTGTTGTCGAGGGCCCCTACACCGAGGAATCATACCGCGCTGCCGTCACTGACCACGGATCACGGACCACGGACCACCGTCGCCTCCCTTTCCCTTTGGCCCGGCCCCGGGCCCCGGCCCTCCCTCACCAGCAACCAGCCTCCAACCTTGGGATAGCGACGCGAGGAGCAGCAGCAGCAGCAGCAACAACACCAGCAGCAATGCAACCGTGTCACACTAGCAAACATTGCGTTCCCCCCCAAACAGGAATGCGCACCTCTGCCCGTTGTTCCAATCCCCTGCATCTTCCAGGCAGGAAGTGGACGGACGGATTTGAGCGCTGGGGGGCCACTCTTGCGCACAGTCCGTCCAGTCCCACGATGCAAAGCACTGGTAGCCGAGTGCCACTGCATAACACGGCGGCTGTACACCCCAGCCAGCCCCCGCCCCCCTTGCAAGTAGCGGTGGGAGTGGGAGTGGGAGTGGGTGGCCCACAGAGCCGCTACCAACGGGAGCCCAGCATCCGGGAATAACACCATCAAATGGCGGCCCCTTCAAGTCCACCCGCGAACCAAGCTTTGGCACTGCGCCTCCCCCAAGCACAAGGCCAATGACAGCGGAAACAACTCCCCAATCCAGTCCAGGGCATCATATCCCGGCGCCTCATCCCACGCAGGCCGCAGCCAGCGCGCCGCCCTCCGACACAAGGCGACACTAACTATGCGCATACATACAATCACGCCCAGTAGATTTGATTGATTGCCTGGGTACCGGCTCACATGCTGCACCCAGCTCACCTCGCCAGCCCTTGTCCCTTTCCGCTGTTCATCTCGTCCGCGGAACGCTTCCACCCCCGCGCGTGGAATCGGACAATAATAAGCCTGCCAGCATTCACAACCGCCCCCCCCATTGTGATCTGCTGGCGTGTTTGAGGCCCCGGGGTAGCAGCCCAGCATGGCGGGTACCACATTTCCCCAGTGCTACCATCAACGTCACAGCCTTACGAGGGAGGACGGTTACTCTGGTAGGATAATCACATCTGCTACAGGCGGCCTCTCTCAACCACAAGCACGACCACACCAGAGCTGCAACCAAGCCCACTCCCAAGCCTACCATGCTACCATGCTGCCATGCTAAGATGGCGATGGGACCCAGGGGAGATGAGCATGCAAGCAAGCAGACCCTTATCGTGCTCACCAGTAACAGCAGACCAGGCACTCGAGCCCAAGCCCAAAGAGGTGCATAAACTCATCAGCTCATCTGCCCGGTGCCGCTCAATTCCTCTTCGGGAACCACGCGACCCAGCACGAGCCATGCCACTTCCTGGTTTTGGGTGACCAGTCTTGGCGGATAAGGAAACGCCATGGGCACTGCTGGATGGGGACCGCATGTCAACATGGGCCTCACTTTGTTCAATGCACGCTCCCCGAGGCGACCGGGTCTACATCGCCAACCCTTATACTCCTAGGTAGAGCATCAGGAGCGTGTGCCGTTCTGCCAGGCTGGGGGCCAGCGTCGCTGCACACTCCAAGCAGCACACTTTAGCCACTTCGTCCCGAAGCGACAAACGTGCAGCCGCTCATCTTTTCAAGGTGCATCTGGAATGAACCGAGCCGGGAGCTTCTAGTGTACTGTACATAGTACGGCCCTGACTTGGCGCACTCCACAGTCAGTGGTGGTTGCGGGTGCCGCTCACACGCTCGCGACCTACACTGAGCTGACTGTGGGCCTTTTTCGATGAGGCAGCAGCAGTTGTCATGTCCACCCCCAGATCCTCTTGACGGGACCGGGAGAGGCTCTGAGACGCATGGACTTCCCTAAAAGGAAGAGGAGGATAGGGGGACCCGCTTCGATGGCACTCTCTCCATCTCATTTCGTGGCCATGGGCCCCGGTCAACAGATTCCAACAAGCTCCGTGACAGCGGACCTCGACAACGTGGTCTGCCTGGTCGGTGCGCCCAGGTTCGGAGAAGATCGGTTGCGCCCCACCCGAGGGGAGCACGGCCGCCCGTTGCGGCTCGAAAGCCAAAAGATTACACAAAGATTAAAACATCCCAGTTTTAACTAAATGGCCTTGGCTGCTAATCCCAAATGATCAGCCAGATTAGCGCTCCTGTCCCAAAACGTCGAGTTGAAACTCAAATATCCGGGGCAGCTACGGACGGCAATTACAAAAAGCTGGGGAAGCAATTTGGACACACGTCGCCGAGAGCAGGGCGATGCACCCTTAGGGACGACCACAGCCCGCCGTCCAGCTCTGATACCACCTGCCAGCCTGCACGACATACTCGCCTCATCTCGTAACAAGATTACACCATTATACAAGCTCGTACATGAGCATGCGTGCCTATGAACCGTGCCCGCAGTGCCTCAACCCAAATGATGACAGTTGACGCCTCGGTTGTGGACCTCTCGTAGCCATGTCACCTTGGCGGTTGCCCCGTGCATCAGGGAGCTGAGAAGTCGGTGTGTGGACCTGGCAGCCTGGGAGAACAGGCTGTGGATGACATCGACCATGCGTGTGTGCAGGAGGAGCTTGATGGTGACTGGCTTGGATTGGCGCTAGAGAGGGTAGGAGTCGACCAGCAACGTTGTACCGGTGCCACCCGCAGGTCTTGTCTTTTGCAAGATGGCCGGAGATTTCCACCACAGCACGTGGCCGCATGGAGATCCATCCGAGTGTTGTTGTCGTCCATGTGGAGCTGGGAGGCGAACTTCGAATCGCCGTTCGGACGCAACCTTGAGATGTACAGTACCTCGATCAACCTTCCAGATACGACCGCATCTCCGCGCAGTGACGGTCGCTCTGTTCGACCCAGGGACCTGGGATGACAGAGGGTCTGAGAGGGACGATCTCGTCCACCCCTGGCCAGGGCATCATTGGTCGGCCCCGACCTGTCACGCATTGCCTGCCTAATCCGGAACGATGACAGTTTTTTGACTTGCAATCAGCACCAAGCCTTACCGCCCCTGGCATAAGGGTCCAACAGGTGTGGGCGTCGACGATGCGCGAGCGAACATCACAATGAAGGTAATTTGCGGCGCCCAGATAGCCTTTCCCGGGGTCATGAGTCCCGTGGCTCACGCCAACGCCCACTGTAGCGAGGCCGGAGCCCTTGTTGACATAATGTTCGGCGGGAGCGATGCCATTTTGCGGGTCGAGGGGTCGCCGTCCGCCGGGACCAGGTTGCGATCCGGGCATGCGGGTCTCCCCAGTCGAGTCCTAGCTGAGCCAGTGGATGAGCGATTGACTTGACTTGACTGACTGGCATCTCAAGGTTTGGCTGCCTTCCAGGAACACGCCCCCCTCCCCCCTAGCACTTGCTGTCCCGGAGTGTGTGGTGGCAACCCGCCTACCGCAATAAGCAGAGGCAGTGCTCAGCTACTCAGCTGCTGCAGCAGCTCTTGAACAAAGTTTCCCGAATGAGGAACCCAGGGAAGCCTCATTTCGAATCCCGCTGACCCCCGATGCTCGGGAGATTGGCCAGGGGCCCATATTCCCCGTCGACGAGGCGTGGGGTCGCGACGATCTGAGCCTGTCAACGGCCAGCAGCGGTGCCGTATGTGACCCCACCCTAATGATTCGCGCAGGGGAGCGTCTCAGAAGCGACAGGGGAGCCGGAAGAGCTGTAGCGCGGGCGACAAGGCCAGCCGAAAAGAGGAATGATGAGGCCTTGCAGGCCTAGTTGGTGAGCGATGATACCCTGTCCTGCGCCCTCCCTCGACGCCGCTGTCAACTACGCACTAGCGGCAGACGGGGCCACCAGGCAAGGGACAAGGAAAGGGCTGGTCAGTGTGTCGATCAACTGCCGAGTTTAGCGCCTCTAACGGCATGGGTGGCATTGGGCACAATCTCACCTGCAGCCTCGTGAGTCCCGTGAATAGGTTGTGGGCGGGGTGTTTCTCTTGCTCACCCACGTCCAATCTCATCGCCGACCCCGTCTCTTTCGAGGGAAGGCTTGCCATGATGCTGGCACACACGAGGGAGATGATATCAGATGATATCACAGTTTAATTACGTCGAAGAAGGGCCGGAAGGCAGTATCGGGCTCTTTTCGAATCACGTCGTCGAGAGGCGTTGATGGCCCCTTGGCGCTGGGCAATCGACATTTGGGATCCGGCTCCTTCTGCACATCCTGTGGTCCTCCACGGGGGCCGCATTGACTTGACCGCCCGAGAATCCGGGGGACGGGAGGGCTTGGGGGGGAGGGGAGATCTTTCCGTCCACCGGACCACACGGTTTCTCGTGCATAGATCGGATGGAAATGGAAATGGTTCTACTGGGAATCTCCGGGCCCTGCGGTGGTGCCCAGCGGGAGAGGAGACGCCCCGAAAACAACAACACACAGGTGGACAAGATAGGGTCAAAGCCAGGGAGGGGGTGGGCATGAGAAAAGGAACGCACTGGCCAGTCGTTCGACGAATAAGGTGCCCGAAGCCACGAGGTCCCCCCAGCAAGCGGCAAACCATTTTGTTTCCTCGGCCTCTCTCTCTCTGTTTCAATCAGCTGCTGGAGACACCACCCACGGGGTCCCCTTGCAGAGATGGGATTCTGAATAACCCCATGGCCCGTATTCGGAACTGGCATGGGAAAATCTACCAGGTCTTGTGTGAAGCCGAGGGAGGATCATAGCCCCCTCCTCTTGCGTCCCTTTGGAACCCAAACAATGCACTGCCCGCACACCTGCCGGCACTTGCACCTGCGACACACCCACCCAAACACACCACACACACACACACACACAAAAGGCGGGCAGACGGGCAGGCAGGCATCCTCCGCCTTTTCTGATATCTGACCAGGGTGGCCTGGCGAGGTGGCACAGCCGGGTCAGGTCCCAGGACCGCGGGGCTGATGGTGCCGGCCACACAGGTTCGGCCAAGCAGGGTTGCAGCAGATGGTTCCCCCGGCTGCGCGGGTGGCGAATGTGCCTGCAAATTCCCTTTTCGGGTGGCGCACGACTGACTGACTGGCTGACACTGGCGGGAAAGAGAGGGTGGGCGACCGAGCTACTGACGGGAGTATCTCGAGCAACATACTGCATGCATGCACGATGCTCCCCGCCAAGCAAAGCCCTTGGCTGATCGGCTGGGTGGATGATGTGCTAATAATCTGTCCACGAAGGGCGGACAGACACTGTCCTGCAACGAGTCTGGGGAAGTGGTTGTGTTCAGTCTAATTTTTGCTCGTATCCCAAGATTTCGCCGACATAGTACCTCGCGCAGGGAAGCATCCCTCACGAGCACACCGAGCTAATGAGGCGGCAGGGCGGATGACAAGAAGCCGTTTTTGGCTTTTTGTGGGTGCAAGACAAGAGCCACACCAACACCAACGCCAACGAGAAAAAGGAAAAAGAAGAAGCTGACAGGACCACTGACCGGCCGCGCTACAGTAGCCTTCCCGACCGTGCTCTTACCCAGATCCAGGAGAGCTACAATGTAGACAGCCAGACAGCCCAGACAAGAGTAGTAGTATCAAGAGGCTTGTGAGGCCGAGCGACCGGTGGTCCCCCTTCCCAGAGCACCTCCACCGATACACAACATACACACACACACACCCCTTGGCCGGTTTAGCTTCGACGCCACTGCAGGCATCAATTATTTGTTCGGGCTGGGGAATAAAAAACAGAAACCATCGGTGCGCAGGGCGGGTTTTGCCCTGCATGCATTGGACTACATTGCTCTCATTGCTCACACACACACACACACACGCACACACACGCAGTCACTAGGCAGGGCGAGCCAGCCAACGAGACGAAACCATGACGGGAGGAGGAAACTTGCCCGGGGACAACAATCAATCAAGGTTGCGCGGGCCTTGTCTTCTTTCCTCGCTTGCGCTAGCTGGGGGCGGGGTGAGGCTAAGGCAGGGCAGGGCAGGGTGTTTCGCTCGCTCCGTTGCTCGCCTTTTCAACACAACACACCAGGTGCTTAGTAGGTTTGTGTGTGCTCTACCTACGCGATTGCGCGCACAGGCACATGGCACCGCCTGAGACGACGTCTGCGGGCGAGAAGCAGCCAGAGCAGAGAGCCCAAACCTGTTACACCGCGGGCCGGAAAGGCAAGGAAAGGCATTGAGGACAGAAATATAAATAAAAACCATCCCAATACCGGAGCTATCGAAGGAGGGAGCAAAGCAAGCAAGCAAGCTAGAGCACTGCTGCTTTTGCATCGGAGCCCGGACGCAAACGCTAGCGCGCCCGGATGGCGGACTCCCGCAGGTCTTGGTCCTGCAGCCACGAAACGCACATTGCGTATAGGCGCACACACACAAGCCGAATGGGTGATGACTGAGAGAGAGAGAGAGAGGGAGGGAGGGAGAGCGAGGGAGAATCCGGTCTCTGAGATCAAGAGTCAGGGCCGAGGGCTCCTTGCAGAGGATATGATTCAGGACACAGGCACATGCATGAATAATCTATCAAACGTCGACTGCAGCAGTATTTCATGGGCAGGCAGGCTTGCAGGAACATCTTGTCGCCGCCCGCCTCTGCGGCGTTTCCAACCTAGGTTTTGGTGTGTGGTCCGAGTGATGGTCTGTCTGGTGTATTTTTATTTTCATTTTTGCCGGTGTCATTTTTTTCATGTAGGAGGAGGAGGAGGAGGAGTATGCGATCTCGGGCAGGTAGGTATGTGTCTTTATCATTGTGTCACTGTCCCCCCCCCCCGACTGACTGTCACCGACCGAGCATGCCGGTCACCCTCGGTGAGGACGCGCGGATGCGGTCAACTGTTGGTTGCAGAGGAGTCCACTGCTGCAGCGTCGTCCGTCGCCGGCTGTGGGG